>JANCMA020461112.1:0-10755 GCA_024336925.2 Zoanthus solanderi | reverse complement strand
CAGGGGTCATGTTCCCTTGTTCCCTACGATATTTTCCCTTTGTTCCCTTGTTCCCCAAAACCCCTGGGAGACCCTCACTATCGTTGGAAGAAAACAGAGATTTTGATCGTGCAGTTTCAACTACTACACAACCAGGAACAGCTACTATTCAAGACCGCGCTGTGCGACTGACTTTAGAACGCTTCCGCTAATGCCTAAGCCGGCAACTACCCACAAACTTTCATCTACTGCCATTGAGGAAATGCGAAAGTGGCGCCAGCAGTATGGCCAAAGTGTTCGACAACAAACTGTGCGCAACATGAATATCAAAGACAAGCCAAGCACACTTCCAGTTAATGTCTACGAACAAGAGCCACGAGAGTCAGATCAAGTGACCATGTTTTATTTCTTTCAACTCGAGAAAGAGAACCGAGAGATATCTACAAATAACTCAGGAAGCGACAACACAAGTGTACTAGGAGAGAAAGGCAATTATGCTGCTGTTAGAAGTGGATATGCTCCAAGGGAGTTGCATAATGCGTCATCCCCGTTCTTTCTGGTGAAACTGCAAGAAAGAATTTTTAAAGATGGTCGTGTAAAAAGATATAACTGTTGCTGGTTTTCTGAAGATCTCATTCCTTTTCATTTTTCTGATTCAGGACATGATGGTTTGGGCGTAGAATCTGAAGGGATTCTTCAATGCAAAATTCAGTGCGAAGAGGTAGAAGAGGGCATTGTGAGGGTGAACGAAGATTTTTATGAAAGAGCACTGCTTTTGGCATTAGATGAAGGAGATACGACTACTGCTACAGAACGAGATCTCCTAGTTGAAGAAGAAGACAAAAGGTCAAGCAACAATCCCCCATCTCGACGATCACAAAGGGAGAGGCGGCAAACTGTAGATAATGACTTTTTTAATTTGTAAATTGTGGCTGTGGGTCAGACAAGATTCGCAGACAACTGCTTCCGTGCCAAAGACCGGGTGATTTCGGATGTACTCTTTTGAAAATTGCCCTGCTCAAGGAGTGGAAACAGACCCTGACCTCTCCTGACAGTTTAACCAGAGACACGGGCCATATTCTTCACGAACTTGACTGGGCAATGTTCAACAGATCCTTGTGGTGAGCCGTTGTTAGTATCATCTTGATGGCAGTCAAATATTAGATAGATTTATGAATTACAGTGAACATTTGTGATGTGAGAACAATACAGGAAAATCGGAAAATCGTACAGTACACTCTTTTTTTTTATAAGAACCTTTTTTATAAGAACATGCATGAGGCTGAAACTCGCCAAAAAATTAAGAACAAGTTAAAGACATGCTGAGGCTGTGAAAAGGTGAAGAACATGTATTTATGATGATAACCTATTGCAAATAATTCATACAGTGCTATTAAAAAATTTGCGTTTCGGTGGGCTTCTTGACAAAATTTCCCAGATAACAATTTTACATCACATGTTTTTTCATTTACCATATCGCAATTCTTACAGTTATATCTCTTGTTTTCTTTCGTACCAGCTAGTGTATTTTAAAATTTGATACAGTACAAAGTACATGTACAAATCAATGTATACACAAATGTACCACATACGGTACATGTATTATTTATATTGTCTAAAATCAGTAAAGATATTTTAAGAACATGTTTAAGGACATTTGAGGCTGATATCCCGAAAATATTTAAGAACGTTCAGCCTCAAAGAAAAAATTCGACGTTCTTATAAAAAAAAAAGGAGTGTACTCAATATATTGGTATATATAAAACCAGTGCACTAGAACCGTGTATGATAATTCCTTTGCCAACGTTGGATACGAAGATCGTGATCAGTCAAACAAAATATCAAAACTAAATATTTTTTGTTTTTTTTTTACCTGATGAAGACTGGTATAATGGCCATATAAACGGATATATAAACGGATCAAAATGTACTCACGTTGTTAGATCAATCACTCGTAAGTTTTTTGACAAAAACGTTTTATTTTCGTATTTAAGTCATAATACCCAGCAGGGATATCTAAGGTTTTTTTAAGAGTTTTTTAGCATTGCCTTTTGCGAGCAAGAACATTATTTTGAACTTTCTTAATATGCATGCAACAAGCATTTTTTTGAAAATATCCCACAAGAAATATGCTCTGCAAAACTCTGAGAACGTAGGACGATACAGAAGCCATTTAGTTGTATTCTTTCTTGGTTTCAGATAAGTTTGTCACATTCTTTAAGTTTTTGTTTATGTTATATAGATTGGTTAATCTTCAACTGAATAATTGAATTTAGAACGGGTAAATGAAAATTATCAAGATTCGGGCAGACATTTAGTATGAAAGACACTTATTGATTCCATTTATACCATGAAAGCAACAAGCAGTTTTGAAAATATACCACAATATTATGCGACCACTAGCAACCTCTGCAATTTTGCGCACTTTTAGAAAATGAGCTAAATTTTTGCAAGCATTCGAAAAACTAGAGGAATCGTTTTAAAAGTAGTTTGTTTTATTTATTCTTAATTGGTATTAGATACATTTGCGAATGAGTAATTCTGTTCTGTTTGTGTTATATAGATTGGTTTAAAATCTTTAACTGGATAATAGGATTAAGAAGGGGCAAATGATAATTTTGATTGTCAAGTTCGAGTGGACATCAGTTTTGTATGATAGAAAGACAGTTTTTGAATTTCATTACCATGAAAGCAGCAAGCAGTTTTAAAAATATACCAGAACATTAGGCAATCACGAGTAACCTCTGCAATTTTGCCCACGTTTAGAAAATGGGCAAATTTTTGCTAGCATTCCAAAAACTAGAGGAATTGTTGAGTACCTGGTTTCATTTATTCTTAACTAATTTTAGGTATAGATAAATTTGAGAACGAGTCTTTCTGTTCTGTTTATGCTACATAAATTGGTTAATCTTTAACTAGATAATAGGATTAAGAACGGGATAAATCATAATTTTAATTGTCAAGGTTCGAGTGGACATTTTGTATGAAAGAAAAACAATAATTGAATTTTTATTACCATGAAAGCAACAACCAGTTTTGAAAATATCAACAAAAATAAGTCACCACTAGCTGAAATTTTGCGAATATCGGTCGGAGAAAGAGCTAAATATTGAAAGCATTTCTCAAACACTAGAGCTAAGGGCAATTTATTATCCATCGAGTTTTTTTTCAATCTTGGTTTCAGATATATTTGTCTCAGAGAATGAGTTTTTTTAGTTTTTGTTATTATACTATAGATTGCTTAATCCTTTATGATAAATTATTTGCAATGTCAAAATCCGGGTCGATATTTAGATTTGAAAGAAAGACATTCAATTATTCCTTATAGCTACTGTTCACTGGAAATACTTTTTCTGTAGTACAAAACACCGTACACATTTATCTTTATCAGCGGGGAGCTTGTTAAGTTTAATCCATAAAAGGGTGTATTGAAAATACAAACACACAAAAATAAAACGTTGGTAGATAGTCTTTTTGAAAATATTGAATGTTTTCAAAGTTTGCATGTCCGGAGGGTTATTTACAGCCATCATAGCCGAATTGTAAAGTGCACTGCAATCTCGTCTATTTGATCTCTTTCATTAGTAGATGAAGAGTTTTAGTATCTTACGAAGGCAATTAGCAGAAACCTTTAAGTTTTTGTTAGTCTAAAATGATAAGTAACACAAAAATGTGCCTTAAAACTAGCTTATCAAAAAATACCAGCTTCTGACAACTATTGAGACATTGTTCTTTTTAAAATTGAAAACTGTATTAAACATGTGTAGGTTCTTGTAACAAAAGAGAAGAGAGATTTACACTCATTTGTGCTCTATAAAAAGATTAAAAATATTGTTTATATGAGGTTACACTTGGACATCCAGTGTTAATTACGTTTTTAGACAAAGTTCCTAAGAGTTCTTTAATGAACACTCAACCCGACCTGGGTTCTTATATCCAAGCAACAATGTAGAACAGGGAAGGAATGCCGAAACTCGTGAGAAAATTACAAAATATCTTCATTAAAACACCAGAACCCGCCGTTTCTATTATTCTCTTGAAAACAAAATGAAATTACTTTCTAACTTGAAGACAATGTCATAGAAAAGTTTCTGTGCTGTTTACAAAAGATTAGTTTTGCAGATAACAGTTTAACTTAATCGAATTCTCGATTTTGTTTGTTGAATGTTTTTTGCCAAACTGATAAATTATGTAACAGTTTAAGTGAAGATTTATCACTAGTTAGCGCTTGATTGTAAACGGTCTTGAGACAGTCATTTCTTGCCAGCTTGTGAAAACTCAAACACAATAGTATTAACTAAATTGGGTGTTCTATATGTGTAAACTAAGCTTTCTGTTTTCACCCAAGAAAAAATCGTAAGTGTGACTTTTTTTACACAAATGTTTAGTTCAATTAGATTTCTAACGCGCTGAAGTTAAACAAATCGCTAGTTTTTTTTTTTTATGTCAGGTAGCTATATGTTTCATCAGGCGGCTTGAATATTGGATCTTTCAGAGCTTTCATGCTGCGAATTCTGAAACAACGGGCTAATTTAAAGTTTTATCTAATGAAACGCTAAGACCAAAAGTGTTTTTCATATCCATTGTTCGTTTAAGCAATGAGATGTTAATGTAAAATCTCCACACTCGTTTATAGAGACAAAGCTGTCTTTGATGGGTTTTGATTTAAGAAATCAAATCAATTCTACAGCCAAGCTAATACATATAAACCTAAAAACTTTTAAAATATTTTGAAATGGAGTTTTATGGATAAAAGTTAAACCAAAGTTCACTTTACACAGCCTTAAAGTTAATTTTTTTCTCAAAAGAGCTGTCATTTCTATTATCAATATCAAAGGAAATTTTCTGAATGAATTTAGTTCCAGAGGTAAGTTGCAATTGAAAATTACGCGACAAAAGCGAACGGCTCAATATTCGGAAAACTCTACGAACTTCTTCATACTTTAGTTTTGGTTTTCGCAATCTCAAAAGCCGAAAGCATGCGTTGGTTTTCGGTTTTTACTAATGTTGTTAAGTTATTGTGCCACTTGGTGGGTGGCTCCATCTGAATTGTTCTTCAATAGATACAAGATTTAATGAAGCCGAAACCAATTGTAGAATTGCACACAATTTAGGCATCTTGCTGATGAACGTACAATAACTGTTTTGCTATTTTTTTTTTTTTTCAGTATCATTCTAGTTATGTTTGTTCAGATATCTATTTCCAAGATTATGCCTTTTTTCATTTCGGAATTCAGTTTACACCGTACCATGCAAAATGAAATCTTGTACTAGAACAGATTTATACATTCAAATTGAAAATCGGAATGAGGTATACATAAACAGTACTTCGTCTCTTTATTATATATGCAAACAGGTGCTGGGATCGGAATGACCCTTCGCACCACTGAGGCAATGACAGAAACCTTTCAACATAGGGTTTGTTTAAACCACGCGTTTCGTTCAATATGATTAACTCTAAGAAAATACATAACTCATTGCGAAAACTCGAGTTCTGGCAACTTGAGACTGTAAATTCAAATAACGATTTCAACTACAAATGATTTTTTGATATTTTAAATCAGGAGAAAAATATGAAAACAAGCTGGAGCACTTCAACTACCAACCAATTGTTTGAAAATATAAATAACATATTGTCAATTGTCTGAAATTGCTGATCAAAAACAATTTTTTTGTCTACATAAAAACTACATATCGTCACTAACTGTTCTTTTGATTTTTAAGATAAACAGAATTTTTACAATCATTATGCCTGGAAACATGCAGCTAAGTATCGCTTGCACTGTTTAAAACGAGTTTAATACTTTCTTAAACATCTGTTTCGAAAAATGAAATTTTAATTCAACATTTATTTCTAAGACAAAGCAATTCGCTGTATTTCTTCTTTCAACAATAAGCTGTTCGCATGTAGTTTCCAAATTTGAAGAACAGCTTTTTTCGCATTTCTTTTCTTGTACACGACAAATTTCATAACTGGCTTCGCAACCATACGGTCTTTATGACAAAAACAGACTTAATTGTTCACGAATTCGGAGCGCCTTTCTCTAGAAAGCTTCATTGTAGCTGTGCATTCTTGTTGCTAACCACACAGTATGAATCCATGGTTACCGAAATTCAATTATGACAGCAGTCAGTCAGCATAAAGTATTCACAATAAAATATTAAAAAACAAAACGGCCAAGAACTTTTTTAATTTTTATCAATATCTCGTTGCTTAGTGAAAAAAGTCACTTTCTCGATTCAAAACTCTTTTTGTATGGATTGTGTTTTTCGTCTCAATGATTGAAAATTTTTGATTTTTAACCGAATTTGTCATTGCTAAAAATATCGATATTGTGAAATTCTTGTTTGAAGTTCTAGTCAACTAGAAAATAACCTTTTTGTTGATTTACTAACTATATGATAGCTTTCAACCTTGAGTTGTCTAAATTACAGTTGCTCTGATGAAGGACTAACGCTCGAAACGTCCGCTCCTTACACTACTGACGGTGATGATCATAAACATTTCAACCTTGAGTTGTCTAAATTACAGTTGCTCTGATGAAAGACTAACACTCGAAACGTCAGCTCCTTACACTACTTACGATGATGATCATAAACATTTCAACCTTGAGTTGCCTAAATGACAGTTGCTCTGATGAAGGACTAACACTCTAACCTGACGTCATGGCGGCCATGATGGTGTACTCTTAACAAAAGAATTTTTGTTATTTCTTTTGTTTGGGACTCCAACAATCCAACATGGCCGCTGTTTCTATTGTCTTTTGGGTCTCTTGGGATTGTGTGAAATCTTTTTCTTTTAAAATAACTTCTATCATTATCATGCATGTCTGGACCGATACCATTATTCTTTCTGGAATAGTTCAATTCAAGCTGTAAGATAAAAGTGCGTGGGTGAAATACTGTGCGTGTTTATGAGTAATTAAACGATGATGAAAGTAACAATAAAATATTTTAGAATAATGGTGTCAAATCCATAAGAGGCATCGAAGAACTGAATTAAAGTGTGAAGCTAAAGCTAAATCCTTTACAAGCCAAGTGACCCATGGAGCCAGTGTTTACCTCCGGTTTCCATATTGAGAAAGACAAGACAAGATAAGACAAGACAGGACAGGACAGGACAGGAAAGGACAGGACAGAACAGGAAAGGACAAGACAGGACAGGACAAGACAAGAAAAGATAAGACGTTTTTATTTACACATGGTAATCGCTTCATTCTCATTCTAGTAAAAACTGACTAGACTGGTATCAACGTCCGCTCTGTGTATATAAAATATCCGTTAGTGATACGTCTTATAAGAATGCAAAAAATACCAATTTAATGCATTATTAAAACTCTAAAATCAAAGATGTACAAATACTAAAGAATAGAATTCTAGTGCGTCAGGCTTTGCGAAAAAGGTTACACAAATGTTCAAATCTCGGTGGAGATTTTTACCTGGAATCTTGTGGTAGATCTTACAACAACAACAAAAACAACATTTTTTCTTTTGCACCTTTTTTTACGTTCTTTAACATTTAAATTAACAAGAGATTATACTACAATTAGGTGGCTGGGCTCCCGAAATAACTATAATGAGCTAATCTAGTACCAAAACCGTTAAACTCTAAAGGTAAAATAGAAATTTGACAGAAAAACGTTTTCACAAAAAGAATCAGAAAGCAGTTCATAAAAGGCATTAAGAAAACTGAAATGAAGTTTTAAGAACTCATAGAAATTACACAAGCTCGTTTTTTAATCAAATAGAATCAGTATAGACAGTAATTGCTGGAAGTCCAGAATTGAGTTCTCTACAATAAAAGAAAACCCTTTCATTTATTATATAATTGAATTTGTTTTTACATTTCTTTGGAGATGTTGGGATTGAAGAAAAAGGTGGTTCAGATGGCAAAGGCGAACGGAGTGAGATGGTACGGGCATGTGTTGAGGAGGGATGATGGGTATGTTTTTAGAAAAGCGTTGGAGTTTGAAATGAAGGACAAGAGGAAGCGAGGACAACCAAAGAAGGCGTGGAAGACGCAAGTGGAGAAGGAGAGCAAGAGTGTTGGTTTGGAGAAAAAGGATGCCATGAATCGAGCGAGATGGAGAGTGGGAAAGTGGGGCACATCCGGCCACCCCCGTTTACAGGGATAAACCCGAATCAAAATTGGATTGATATATATTGATATATGATCTGTGTTTTTATAATGAACAAAATGATGAAATTTTGAGCACCATTTTCTTCGGTTTCTCAAGGCAAACATGAGTGGTCATTTTATGTGTTTTTGACAAGTAGTTAAAAACTTACAAAATTTGTACTTTTGACACAAATAACATGTTAAACCAGTTTTAGGTACAGTAATTAATAAATTTTGGATGTCATGAATTAATTAAAATAAATTATTGGGCAGGCATAATTGGTTGTTGTTGATACTGTACATACATTGCAACTGATGGTTTGAAATTGGCTGTTAGCAGTCGGCAGCATTTATAATATAGTAAGTTTGTTTCGCCTTTGTCTAGCTGATTTATTGGGCCTGTAAATAATGCACGACAAAAGTAAGCGATCCAAAAAATCGTGCTTGGATAACCCGGGGGTTTAAGTGTAACCACAAGCCTATATTTGTTATACTCGTCGTTAGCTTCATTTATGCATCAACCAAACACAAGCTACACTCTAGTCCGTTAGCTAACATCCATATCTTAATTTAAACCTGACGATGATGTAATTTATCATATGAAGATTTTTTTTAATTTAATTTATTAAATATTATACTAAAACAAATTACTTTCCTTTAACTCCATTCTATTTAGAACATTTGTCTTATCGTTTCTTTTAAGGTGTTCTATTTTATGCAACCGGATACAACACCAGCCAAGATTGTGCAAGATACATTTGCCTCTTTAAGTAAACAAAACAAGAAAAGTTTTAATGATGTGTTGCCGACATCAACTACAGACACAATCTCCCAATTTGAAAAAGGTGGTATCGAGGAACCCCATACAGAATCTTATCCAAAAGATGAAAGCTGCCCTACAGCAACATATCAGATAATACCACTTTATAAACCAGATCAGGCAAGGGTGAACTTTTTTTGTATCCATCTGACCGGACTATACGCTATGAATCTTGTCCCTATATCGACTGGATTTGCAAATCAGGTACGTTAAACAGCTCAAGATAAAGTAATAGAAGGTAGCATATTCATAAAAGGCAGAATAATTTCAAACATGCAAACATTTAAAAAATTAAAGACCCATACGCACCCAAGATCCTTTGCGGTTGCACTAATTTCTTTCTCGAATTTGTCGCAGTTGAAAAATGAAGTTTTTATTTGATTGAGAATATCTCATTCGATCGTGCTTTTAGAATTGTTTCAGAGGTTTTGTTTTAACACCAATGTACTCTTTGATCCTTCATCTTCGTTGTTATTTCGACATTTTAAATAAAAATAAATTAAAATTATTAAAATTAAAATTAAAATTTCGAAAGTATTGGCTGGCAAATTTCATTGTCAAAGGAAACCTCAGTTCGGAGAGGGAGATGGAGGCCATCTTTGCCAGGAATGGCCAAGTATTTTCCCTTGAGACGGTCCTTTTTTGAGCTATGGAGGGAAAGAAATATCTACTTTCATTCAAAATTACAAAGAAATTAAATAGCCTAAACAAAAAAGCAGTGCCGCGGTAACGGAGTCTAGGCTCTAAAGTTCCATTCATCAATACGACCATTTCTCAACAGAAAGCAGCTGCGTTCAGCCACATGTTTTCTTCATGTCAAATTGAAAATGTCAACAAGTTTACCACTACCAGCTATGAACGTGTGAACCAGGAAATGGGATTTCCGTCTTTTTCTTTTTGAACAGAAACATTACTTTTCAAAGATATTGTAAATTTTGTTCAGTTAATGTTGAGCAAATATTGTACTTGTCTGATTGTTTGACGCGATTCGATTTGAAAAGTCAGATGAGATTTGGTTTGTACAATTGTTTTGATTGGTTTTTTCACTTGATTTGTCAAATCTGGTAAAGTGTTAAATTCTGCTTCAGAAAATCAAACAGGAAAACCGATTAAAAATGTCGCGAGGTGCTTCACAAGAGACCCAAACTTCAAACTTGTTTAAAAGGCGGGAAAATTTCTGCATGGGCGTGCGTCAAAAAGCCCGCCAAATCACTTGAGTGAATACTTTGAAAAATGGCAACTTTCCCTGGAGTAAAACCTCAATAAAAACAATTTTGATTCATATATTTAGTGGTTTGAATTTATTGAAGACTCGGCCATTTTCTAATCATTGGTCAAACCTAGAAACAAAGGTTAACATTTTATAACCGCACGGTCGTGCAGGTTAGTGCCAGATAAACCGAAATCACGTGATGGATTTTGCCCAATTGCTAACGCGGATTCTTACAGTGATTGAAGGTTATTTATTAACTTCTCTTATTAGTAAGAGTTGTTGATCGATCTAAAAGAGTAGCATATCCAGATTCCCGGTCCTCAAGTAACAACATTTTTTTAGAAAGTATTTATATCTTCGCAGACGTGGATTTCTTCATAGCAATAGTTTCCAGTCCCTGCTCTTGTGAGTTCGTGTGTTCCAACGTCTTTTACGTGTAGTATCGCTTAGGTGATCTTCTAAATCTTCTAAACAAGTTTCGGCTCGTTTAAAGAGCCCTCGTCAGTTGTAGAATCATGTCCCAGTTGATACGGTCTTATCAAGAGGATTCTCTCTCGCACTTGTGGGATGTGACTTTAATTTTCTATTCCTACTATCATTTCTACTCTGGGCACTACTCCCTGT
>JANCMA020461005.1:0-10756 GCA_024336925.2 Zoanthus solanderi | reverse complement strand
ATTGCATTTCATTTTTTGCTTCCCAAATTAATTTTTTGCGTAAAATACGCAATATTTTGCGTTAATGAAAACCCTGGCATCTATTTCGCCTTTTGTGGAGTCTTCTCCACGACAAAGCTTACAAACAGGCTGAACTTCCACATTAAGAACATCTAAATAATTTGAAGGTATAACATGGTGCTCACCTCTCGTAGAATTCCTGGAAAGCTCCTGGAATTTTGAAAATTTCTTCCAGGGCCCTGGAACACTCCTGGAAGACAGAAAATTTGTATTCCAGGAAACCTTCTGTAAATTTGTGGAAATTTTTCATCTGACTCATGATAGTACTCCGTGTATTTTATGTAGACTCGAGTTCAGTTGCTGCAACTATTGACAAAATTTACTTGATATCGTTTTGTTTTTGCCGAGAGAGAATTTGGGGTTGGGACTTGGAAAAATAGATTCTTTACCCTGGAGAACTCCTGGAACATCTTTATCATTAGTCAATGAGCACCATGGTATAATTGGGCTTGTGGCTGTACTGTAAAAATGTTTACGCTTAGTAGGTCATATTTTTCAAATATTTTATAATTATTATTAATATTTATTAATATCTTATTAAAGTTGCCATTCATATTTATTAAATAAAGAATTCAACAAACTTGAAATTTGTACACATTATTTAAAGTATATGACACATAAAAATATTCAAACTATGAAATATAAAACCACAGAGTATAATATACTGGATAATGCAAAGAAGCACCTGCTAGTAGAGCAGTTTTTAAAACTCAAAAAGTAATGATTCTTCGGGTTCTTAGGATTCGAGTTTATAATATACTTTATAATGTATAAATTATACTGACTGTTTTTAGTAGAGCTCTTACTTGTGGATGTGTGTTTCAATGAATTTATTCAACATCAGGAGTAGAAGGGTGTTGGGAATTTGTGAGCATTGTTATCGATTATTGAGACTGAGTTTGTACCGCGGTGTAAACAATGACGTTACGAATGATCGTCGTGGTTATGATTATTTGGACTGAGTTTGTACGGCGGTGTAAACAATGACGTTACGAATGATCGTCGTGGTTATGATTATTTGGACTGAGTTTGTACCGCGGTAAACATTAACGGTATGAATGATCGTCGTGGTTATGATTATTGAGACTGACTTTGTACCGCGGTGTAAACAGTGACGGTATAAATGATCGTCGCGGTTATGATTATTGAGACTGAGTTTGTACCACGGTTTAAACAATGACGTTATGGATGCTCGTCGCGGTTATGTTCACAATTTAAGTAATTTTAAGCACAAAATACTTTTCAGGCTGTAACGGGATTCGAACCTGCGACCTCTGCGATATCGGTGCAACCCTCTTACCAACTGAACTTTGAATCCAAAAATGGGAAAGCAGGTTGTTTTAACGATTTTTTAGACGTAATAAGCCACTGCTAGATGTGCAGGTTATTTTATAGTGGGTCGATCAATGCCACTGAGGCTTACATGATCACGGAGGCTAATTCTGCACCGCGATCTTTCATAACGCCATAAGCATTAGTGTGTAAATAGTTTTTTTATTGTGAAATATTGTAACACTAGCAAGTTTTATTGCTTTTAGAATTTCAATAAAAAGGCAGTTATCATTACAATGATCATCATGTTTATATTATTATCAATATAATAATTAATGTTATTATTTCATATGGTATTTAAGCTTAATAATTCTGTGTCTTCCTAAGGTGAACGAAACAGGTGCTGCATACAAAGACGGCAGACTTAAGGTTGGACAGAGAATTCTCGAGGTTAGTGATCATACATGAATTGATCTTCAGTAGGTGTAATGTGTGCATATCATGACAATACTTAGGAAAACAGTTAGAACAAAGGGGGTGAAATTATATAAGAGAACTAATTAGGCATTGAACTCTAACAATAAGTAGGGAAAAGCTGGACAGATGTGAAACGATCTCTTTCATTTCGAAATTTGATCGTAAAATTTGCCCCAGGGACTAGGAGATGTGAATGTGGAAGAAGGGAAGGGAGAGTAGGAGAGGAGAGAGGTTAGATGTGGGGAATTTAAAGAAACACATTTTCCATAGGGTGGGAGGGGAGGAGAGAATTTGGTCGTAAACGTTGCCCCCAGGGACTAAGAGGTGTGAATGTAGAAGAACGGAAGGGAGAGTAGGAAATGAGACGGGGGTAGATGTGGGGAGTTTAAAGAAACACATTTCCCACTGGAGGGGAGGGAGGCATTGATCAGAAAGCTCACCTCAAGTGCTGGGAGATTTTTATGCAAAAAAGGGGATCGAAAGGGGGAGAGGAAAGGGAGAGAGGAAAGGGGGAGAAGAAAAGGGGAGAGGAAAGGGGGAGAGGAAAGGGGGTGGATGTGGGAAGTATGAAGAAGTTCATTTCACTAAGGGTTGAAAAATTGATCGTAAAGATCCTTCAGGGCCTAGGAGATGTGAATTTAGAAGAGGGGAGTAAATTTGGAGAGTTAGAAGAAAAACATCTCTCCTACACCGGGAAATATGATCATAAGCTCGTCCCGAGGGTCAGGTGATTTGAATGAACAGAAAGTGGAAGCAAAGTTAATAGACATTGCAGCCTTAATATTACAGGTTGTTAAAATTTTTATACTCGTTTCATTAATGTAGTTGAAGAAGAGCCTCCAGTTAAAGTCAAAATGATACAGTGGTACACCCCTCCCCTCCTATTGATAGACATCAGTGAAAAAATCTAAGTGAAATTAACTTTCCACCCGACACGACTTGAAACTGCAAGGTTTTAGTTTAATTCTGTTTTTATTTCAGGTAAATGGAACGAGTCTTCTTGGCGCGACTCATCTTGAGGCAGTGCGCTCGCTAAGAGCCATGGGAGACAAGCTGTCAATCTTAGTTTGTGATGGATATGACCCGTCCACAGTACCCGATATTCTTCCTGGGCAGGGTAGCCCAGTTGCGTCCATCGACCGGGGAAAGAAGACCCAGAGTGAGGAGTCGATAGACCGGGACTTTCCATCTGGGGAGAGAGCGTACCAGGATATTCGGGAGGAAATCAGGAGACAGGTAACAAAACTTCTTCCATATATAAAGTACTAGTGACGCTACCACTAATTTCACGGGCGTAACCATGAAAGATCATGGATACTCGGTCAAGTACCAACGTTTAGACACAGTGGTGTTTTGTTCCGCGTCGGAAACGCAGCAATTGTTTTTCACTGCATTCTTCTTTCCAAGGTTGTCCTGCTTTGGTTCATATCCGCCAGATTTTATAAGACCAGTTGAAAACTCCAATATTTATCTATATAGGATGACAAAGATCTCGTGTCCGATGTACCCTCGACCAATCAGCGCGTCAGTTGATGCTCAGTACATAAAAGCAATATAAAAATTATAGTTTTAAAAGTCCACTTTATCTTGTAGGTTTGGTTTAAGTGCACAAAGATATTTTTTTTTTTTTAAATAAATGACTTCTAAAACTTTTTGTCAGTATCTTGTTAACCCTTTCAGTTCCAGTTGTATTATTAAAGTCTGCCAACTTGTTCCCATAATTTTCATTGAACAAATTTGAAAACATTTTACTTTTAATCTCCAGTAGTTTGTTTTGTTTGATCAATTTTCATTTTCTTATGACTAAATTTCTAATTTTGTATGTGTTATGTAAGGAGAAGTTTGGTGATGATAAATGACTGGGTTTGAAAGTGTTAAAGATAAGACCTTGAGACCCTCGGCCTTGTTCTCTTCGATTCGATTTCACACAGCTCGAGATTTTTGTTCTGTTTTCAGAGTTTAGCCTCCAGACAAAGCACATCGATTCGTTTATTATATTGGAACATGCTCATGGCAATTATATTTTGATTCTTTAAAGAGGAATTATAAAATAAGTTGGATAGTACAAGCGTTTTGATTGGCCTTTAAGTGTGTTTTCTTAGTTCTGTGAAGCACAAAAATGACGTGAGCAATGTGATTGGCTGTCTCCAAGTTGTGAGAATTTACAGTTTCATGAAAGAACTTAAAGTATACATATCGTCTTTCTCTTTGTTAAGACTGAAAATAATAATTTTACAAAAGAAATAAAACGTGTTCTCCATGCCTGGTGAAAACCTTGGCAAAGTTTGTGAGAATTATAAATTATAAATCACTGATCTGTTCTCCAATTATCCCAAACTTGCGCCTCGGTTTTCAGGCGATGAAGGCACAGAGAACTTGTTTTATTTTTTAAAATTTCAACTGTTTTGACGGCGATGATCGTTTACCTAAAACTTTAACAATCCTAAAACAGTCTGAAAAGAAGCTAATAAGCGGTTATGGAATATGAAGGTTAAATTATTTCCCTCGCTTTTGCATCATTTTCAGTAACAATAACCTGATCCATGCTCAAGTTACTAAGGTTTTTCCTAAGGCCGGATGATAAAACTGAAATTAGCCAGCTTAATTGGTTAAAGCTTAAAAATTCTAGATTACATAGAAATGTTTAAATACAGCCTAATTCAGTAATTGGTTTAAAACCGCAACTTTTTTCATCACTATATGTTTTTTTTATAAAAAGACGGAGTAGTCTGAAAAGCACTTCAAAACCGCCGCTTTTTATAAAGACATCTCCAAAGTGTAACTTTGAAAAGGCTACTTCCGCGATTTCCTATGAAAAACGAAAACCTCTTGATACTCACTTGATAATCGTTGATTTTAAAATTTTTGAAAAACATAGTGCATGAAAAACGGCGATTAAAAGAACCACGCACTTTTTTTGGACACCTAAAGGTGGAAGTTTTTTTGATCATGAAAGAAGTGCAAGAACCTCGCTTTTCTTCTGGAATGAGACGTTAAACCGAAATGCCAATCACACGACACTCTATCGGGAGACTTAAAACAACCACGTACGGTGCTGTGCATTATGGTCTGTCTCCTCTACTGAGGGTATTTACTTTTGTTTCAAATATATACGAGAGCCGTCAACTGTTAAAACTCTGTATTCACTTCGGTAAAGTGTTTAGAGCTTTAATAATAAGCACTATATAAAAGCGTTATGTTATTTTTATTATTGATGTCATTGTTTTTTTGTTGTTATTATTATTATTTTATTATTATTATTGTTATTGTTACTGATCAAGTTTTATTTACAAAACTAAAGGTTAGATGCTCATTCACAGTGTTTGAAGGACAAACTTAAGCATTTTCAATTTTCTTAAAAAATTTAAATGAAAACAAAATACATCTATCGACTTTTTTTAACTTGTTTTTTGCTAAAGGTCGTCAAGGCACTTTATAAAATAGTTTGGATTGTACGCGCGTTTTGATTGGTCAACAAGTGTGTTTTCATAGCGCTATGAAGCACGAAAATGATGTAGCATTATGGTTGGTCATCTGCATTACGGATACTCTTATACATTAAAGACTTGGTACTCACAACTATAAATTAATTTTTGAAAATGAAGCTAGAATAATTATCGAAACATCGAATATTTGCGTTAATCTCTATTCCTAATCCATTCTAGAAATGGTCTTTGTAAAGTCTTTAAAAAAACTTTTGTAGTTCACTTATCTTTTAATCGCTCTTAACCTTACTATTCTTCATTCCTTGAGTAATTGTTAACATGTCGTTTTCATTTGATGAAAATTCCACGACTTTCCACATAAACTCATAACCTGTTGAAATCTGCTACACATTTTTAGGTTTTTCAGTCTATTTTGTAAAATTTGTTCTTCTGAATCATTTATTAACCAAGGCTAGCTTTTTCTATAATTATCATATATTCGAGACAATAAATTGTATGCGATAAGCGTTTTATTGGTAGAACTATTCAAAACCATTAACCCGAAAAAAACAGTTTCTTTGTAAACGAAATTAAATTCGGCTTATTTGCATGCTTCAAAGAAATCGGTCGTTGTTTATCTTTTGTACAGCCAAGTTTCCACTATTTCTGTCTGCCCTTTCAATTTATTTAACCAATTATTTATTTACCAATATTTTCATCGTCCATTGTTTCAGATAATTGCGATTTCATGCAGATGTGAAGGAAGGGTTGCGTAGGGGTTTCGACCAACGCTGAGTATACTCGTGTGTCGACAATCCGCTTGGTTGCAACTGCACGCAATATGTTTAGAGAAAGAAACAACATTTTAAAACTATTTGAAAAAAACAAATGGTTTTTCCGATAAAACTCTCAACCTTCAATTTGGAAGTTATGTTCGAAAAGATTACTGGCAAACTGCTTGTGTTGTTCATTGCCTAATTGAAAAACGTTTGTTGCTGCTAAACACGAACTTTATAAAAAACACGGCAGTTAGACCAAAATGTTAACCGAAAATACGTAGTTTGGAACCTTTCTGAGACATTATATTGAGTTCTTCAATTTTGGGGCTTATAAAAAGATAAATAATTAAACTTTCGAGTGGTCGTGAACATAAATGTCAACGTGAAATTGAAGCATTTTTCAATTTTTTAAGTAAATAAAATTTGTCCTGCTTTGGGCTGGGTTTTTCGATGTGGCTTCGATAAAACTTAAATTAATCTTGTTCCGTAATTTCCGTAACATTGGAAATTAGCAAGAGCTTTTCCATTTGGAAATACGGCGAAATTTGAAACTCAAACAGAAGGAAATTACAAGCGAATTAAAGTATAAACTGTGTTTGCGGTATTTAATCATTTATCCGATGGGTTTCGGTCAACTGAAAACCAAAAGAATCTCTTTAAAATTTATTTTCTTTCCCGAGGTCAGCTAGAGGCTTTTGTGTGCAATAGCTGTATGATATTGGCCTGGAGATGACAGAATTAGTCATTGTTTACGCCATTGTATTTTTGTGTATTGAATTTGTTAGGCGAAAAGCAAAACCGATCTTTAGATCCTGTTATTAGGTCTTCCGCACTAATAGTGTAAGAAAACCCATTCCATTCGTCGTTACCTTCATTCAATTTTGAGTTTTGTTTATCTTTTCTCATAAAACCATTGGAGAATTGAGGTCAGGAAAATCAGTGACGCCAAAGAGTCGTTCACGGTTGATCGATAAACTGCCCGCTTGTTTTGTCTGAAAATTCAACTCCGCCTCGTGTAAATTGACATAAAGTTCTTTGTTCTAGAGTTTCTTGTCTAAAAAGATTTGAATACGACTTATTCATTCAATACTCAACATTTACAGGAAAACTGGCCGTAATTTAACCTAACAACCGGCTAAATTTACTGCAGTATGTCACAGTGGGATGCTCTGACAATGCGATTTGAAAATATTGCACGAATTCTGCGGGTAATTTGTTTTTGTAACGTTGGGGATTTTGGAAGGGCGACGGATGCGAGCAGCGGGAATCATTCCCGTTAGGTGTGTTCTTGGCATTCCCTCTAGTTAAACACCAATGTTTTTTCGGATTCAGCCGCTAAACACTTGAAAATTCTACACACATTTCTTCCGTGTTCTATGCGATTTTTGTTTGGAGTGGTGTTATGTTCTTTTACAGCATGCTGTGCAAGATGTTAAAGGAGACTTTGCATACAAATATAAAAATAGAACTTTTCTTTTGGGGTTATTCTCAATTGGAACAACTGTCACGTGTTAAGTTTAAAACGTATCAGCTTAACGAGTTGAAGTTTTATGAAGACGTTAAACCCTCTATCCTTTTTAATGCATTTAGGAAGAAGAGGCACGAAAAGAAGTAGAAAAATGGGAGAGAGAGGAGCAAGAGCGAAAGGTATGACCACACTGGTCTCGTGACTTCCGGTTTGGCCAATGATATAAAATGCAAAAAAATGATGCTTCAATTGAAGTAGAGTACCCGCGTGCTATCGCATCTATATTTAATGTACGTTCTTCACACAAATGTTAAGAAGGAATAACAGCCTTCAGTACACAGTTAAACCCAGTGCTTGAGTCGCGGTTAATTACCCGCGCTTGCATAGAGGCAATGATCAAGATTGTTAGACCTGGCATAACCTTACCGACTAGGCGGAAATCTTTCGTAATTTATGTTACGGGAACGCGATTTCAATCCCCAGCTCAAGTAAGTTTTGCAGTCGTTCATATTTTCCCTTTGAATGATGCTTCAGGTGTTTATTTTAGTTATGTTATGGAGTTGATTGATATTTTTGAGTTTTATGTGAGTGCCATCTGTTTTGATGAAATTTCTGTCAATTTCTTAGTAGTGAAATAAAGTTTACAATGATTTTGTAAACTGAATTTAGATCAACTTTGCAGCTCCGAAATTGGCAAATATAGAACTGTAGGAATAGCACGGATTTTGCTCTGACGCAGGGGTTAATTCGGCGCGGAACACCAGCTTCTTACTTTTAACGGTGATCAAAACATTTCTACCAAGAGTTAATTAAACCAAAGTTTTTTCCTCTCACATTTCCAGGGTTGTCAAAATAAGTCGGCAACCGGTGCATTTCACCGGCTACTCTAAAAAATCTCTATGTGCTTGCAGCTAAATTTTCAGGATAGAAGCTGCATCACACAGAAGGAATTAAAACTCTACAGTTTAATAGACATGAAAACAAACTTGCAAGAAATAAAAAAATAAATACCCCGCAACTGTCGGTAATTTATTCCTACGCATCCGTCGTTCTTTAAAAATAGATGTTCGGTTAAATCAAGAACAATAGTTGCAGGGTATTCTGTAGTTACTCCTGATATTCAAGATTACAGCGATGTTTAGTAGACTTGTGAAATACGTCATCACTCATGTTCATGCACGTAGAGAAGAGAAATTTATAGCGACCGGCGGCGATAGAAGAAAGCGAACCGAGACTTTCGAGGTAGCGATCGGATGTGTTTAGTGTTTTGTGGGGCCTCTCCCTACCCTTTTGGCAACTCCAGCTACTCTAAATCTTTTCCGAAAACCCAGCACTTCAGTGGTTCACAGAGCTCTCAAGTTTGGAATTTTACAATTATTGAGATTTTTTTCTTGGCTTTGTGTATTGAGTGAGTTTGGAAGGCAAAAATAAGTAACAAACTGGAATTGCTTTCAGAAAATTTTTTTTAGTTTAAAATTCTTAAATTGTTGTAAATGTATTAATTTTATAAAAGTTCCAATATCGACCAAAGTTAAGTGTAATAAAGGAACAATTCAGCAATTTGTGACCACCACTGATACCAGGAGAGTGCCAATGCGTGAGAAATGTTGGTGTCAGCGTGAGAGCGTGAGATTGTATCGAAATGCGTGAGATTTAGCGCTCAATGCGTGAGACTAGAGCCGAAACCAATTGTAGAATTGTAGAATTACAAAGAATTTAGGCATTCTGCTGATAAACAGTAACTGTTTTGCTATTTTTTTTCAGCAGCATTCTAGTTATCTCTGTTCAGATATCTATTTGAGAGCCCTGAGTTCCTTAGTTTTAAAACTAGTCTTAGAGTATTAGGGGCGGGCATGGTTGGCGTATCTGTTAACCCTTTCAGTGCCAATCAATTATCAACAACCAACTTCTCCTTATATAACACATACAATATATGACATTTGGTGATGAGAAAATGAGAATTGATCAAAGTCAACTACTGAAGATTAAAAGTCAAATTCCCTCAAATTTGTTCAATGAAAAGTATGGGCTCAGGGTGGGAGAATTTATAAGTTATGGTAAAAGCGCAACGCTTGTGGGATGTGGCTAATTTTGACTGACCTCAAGCTGAAAAATAGTTATAGGTGTATTGTTCAGGTCTTTGCTACGTCTTTTGCCAAAAATCAAGCATAAATTGCCTCGCGATCGACACTCGTGTCTCACCTTGGTTTGGTTAACCGAGTAATTCTATAATATTAAACTGCCCCGCTTTTCAGGATAACCCCACTTGCTTAAAAAGGAAAATTCCTCTGATTCAATACCTCGAATCTCTCTACAAGGCTCCCAAGATCTAAGCTCAAATCCCATGTTTTAGTTTAGAGATGCATTTGATCTGTTTTTGTTTGGGGGATTAACACATTTTTTATAGAAAATTTGAATAGTATTTGGTAGACCATAAACCTTTTTCTTATAGGGAAAAAAAAATCGCTGCTTGAATATTTGCTTAACCAAAAAATGTAGTTAACCGCGCGGACTTTGAACAGCTTAGCTCCTAGCTCTGGTGACGATCTTTCCAGTTCGTGGAGATGGCCATCTTAGGTATTAAGACAAAACAAAAAATTTGACCAATGGGAACCATTGCTCTGACGCAGAGCTAACGCTCGAAACGTCAGACTTGTGCTTCACTGACTAAGGAGGTGATCAAATATGTAAACCTAATTTGTTCAATATCATGCAAGTAGGAACTGTCGCTTCTATTTTTGTTTATCTTTACCACTGTTATTCTCTTTCCAAACATGGCTGCCATCCAGTCTTGACGCATATTGCATATATTTCGCTAAAGCAGAATTACGTTTTACCCTCCCGATTACTCAGATTCTGTGTTGCAGATCTTCCAAGGTGTCTTCAGTATTTCCGTGGTGTTTGATATGCGCGACAAAGAGTCGCCGATTGTTACTGATAAAAATATGGAATCAGGGTTTCAAAGAGACCATTTTCGAATCTGCCGAAGGTGCTGCTGACAACAGTGACAAGGTTATCAATTCACTATGAAGTTAAACATTCCTAAATGCCAATGCAATTTTACCCTACGTACAACTTGTATATTGTAGGAGGGGTGACTTTTCGCTATCTCTAGCAAGTATTTTTGATTATTTAACAAAGCGAGGCTAAGGCCCTGTTTATATGGAGCAGAGTTGTCCCGGTTAGAAGGGTTACCCCCCGAGAAGAGTCAACTTTACCGAGCGTTTACATGATAGAATGTTATCAGTTTTATTACCCGAGTACAATCGATGCGT
>JANCMA020460903.1:0-10526 GCA_024336925.2 Zoanthus solanderi | reverse complement strand
ATAGCCACAACAATCCTAGTGTTTATATCAGAATGATAATAGTGCAAAGCAGATAGCCACAACAATCCTAGTGTTTATATCAGAATGATAATAGTGCAAAGCAGATAGCCACAACAATCCTAGTGTTTACATCAGAATGATAATAGTGCAAACTGATTATTCATGGTTTTCACACAATCCCAAGAGACACAAAAAACAATACATATAGCGGCCATGTTAGTGTCCCAAACAAAAGAAATAATCACAATTCTTTTGTTAAGAGTACACCAACATGGCCGCCGTGACGTCATGTGAAAACCAGCAATTTGTATCTCCCTCAGAACATTACTTCAGTTCTCAAACCAATCGACCACAATATTCTTAGAAACGAAACGTATTAACCAACTTCCACTTACTTTAGCTTCAAAACGCCGAAATTTGAAAATGATTCCGTCTGAGCAACTTTAAAATCCCGGAGAACAATATAAAACAATTCTTAAAACATTTACTTATTTACAGTCATGGTTACACCTTTAAACGGCGGACTATTTTAGTATTCCTTTGTCTTCATTTAAATTAGCCACCATCACCTCATCTGGCTAAAACATTCCTTTGAATTGTTTTGCTAAGGTACGAGGTGAGTCAGGCTAATTCGAAAGCATATAACAGAAAACCCAAATAGTCGCTATTATAAACCCTTAGAACAGTAATCAGATTGTCTGTACGGCTAGGTGTGAGTGTAATAAACCTGTGTGTATGTGTGTGTGCGCGTACGTGATTATGTATGTCAGTAAGACAGCTTTAGTATTATGCCGACACCATTTAGCGAATTCCGCAGCCCCACTAGCAATTCATTTAACTGCATCAGTACTTGCATGCTACAAATGATTAAGGTGATGATTTTCCTCAGTTATACTTGGTTACCAAGACGACTTGTTCTTTGCCTGCAATATAATGACACAGCAGAATTAGATCGCAGTGTTATGGTACATCAAGCAACTACAAGTGTTTACCGTCTTACAATAAGTTATTATCAAGTGAAAATAATTACAATTACGAGAGCTGTTTCAGTCGGTTTCGACTAAAACTCAAGTGTAGAGGTTATGAATTCCAACTTGCTATTTGAACTGTCTATTTCAGCTCTTAAAGAACGGAAATGTTTTTAATACAAGAACCAATAGAATACTTGGTAAACAATACACCAGCTGGCATTCTCCGACATTGTGCAAAGGAACTGTCTGTACTCTGGCTCACTTGTTTAATCTGTCATTGAATCATATCAACTTCATAGAAATCAGGTAATGTTTCTCCTGTTCCTTTAAGGGAGACAAAAAAAGCTTGCTGCTAATCAGAGATCTGTAAAGTGCTTCAAACAAATAGTGTTTACTACAGCCTGGCAGCAGGGTTTACTAGAGGAAGATCTAGTGACACAAAATTAATTCTGACCCATCATCATTGAGCCACTCATCCTACCTAACTGAATGATAGCAGGGTTTTAATAGAGGAAGATCTAGTGACACACAATTATTTCTGACCCATCATCATTGAGCCACTCACCCTAACTAACTGAATGGCAGCCCGGCTTTATTAAAGGAAGATCTAGTGAGACACAACTAATTCTGACCCATCATCATCGAGCCACTCATCCTACCTAAATGAATAGTAGCAGGGTTTTACTAGAGGAAGATCTTGTGAGACATAGCTAATTCTCATCCATCATCAACGAGCCACTCACCCTACCTAACTGAATGGCAGCAAGGTTTTATTTGAGGAAGATCTTGTGAGACACAGCTAATTCTCATCCATCATCATCGAGCCACTCATCCTACCTAACTGAATGGCAGCAGGGTTTTATTTGAGGAAGATCTTGTGAGACACAGCTAATTCTGACCCATCATCGTTGAGCCACTCACCCTATCTAACTGAATGGCAGCAGGGTTTTATTTGAGGAAGATCTTGTGAGACACAGCTAATTCTCATCCATCATCATCGAGCCACTCACCCTACCTAACTGAATGGCAGCAGGGTTTTATTTGAGGAAGATCTTGTGAGACACAGCTAATTGTCATCCATCATCATCGAGCTACTCACCCTACCTAACTGAATGGCAGCAGGGTTTTATTTGAGGAAGCTCTTGTGAGACACAGCTAATTATGACTCATAATCATCGAACCAATGCTCTTGATGAAGGGAGTCAAGTAAACGTTGCTTTAGGGATTATTTCTCGGCCATTTATAAAGTACGGCGCTATGTCCTGTTACAAAATGTTGCAGCTTGGATATATTTCTCCTGTATTAGCGCAGCATTTACTTTACTGACCGAAGGCAAAGAAAGGAGTTTGATGACGTATTTTCATCCTGATGCTCCAGATGTTTCGGGGTTCTTCTTGCCATCTTTACTTTTTGTTATAAGACACTTAATGTATTTCATTCTTCCCAAGAATACTTAATAATAACAATGAATTTCTTAGTAATACTGATAATATTGATGCTGATGATTGTAAAAGGTTAAGGACACTGTTTGAGACCTGGATTTGCTTCAACAAGATTTGGATGAAGCTATTCACAAGACAATACTAAGTTATAAGGAATTGAGTACAAATACACCATTTAAAGTGGAAATATTATTCGCAGAGTGTAGGGCGAGGGAAACCGAATGCTAGGATTAATAAAAAGAGTTTGCAAAGGATTCAATGATCTGAACATAAGTAGTCCATTAGCTTCTATCGTAAGGTCTAAGTTACCACATTGCTCTAGGATAAGGTCTCCATATGGGAAAAGAAAATATAGAACAATTATGGAAAGCAATTTGGAAAAAATACAAAAAAAAGCTATTATATTTATCTTAAAGAAATATTACAAATATGAAAAAACACATTATTGCTTACAAATGTTGAAGTGTGATATTGTTAAAATTGGATTATTTTCAAGCGATTTCCGGCGTGTTCGAGGGGTGATGAACAACCTGTTAATGAGCAACTGACGTACAATGAACGAAAACAAGAGAAGATATTTTTTAAGAAACTAATAATTAATGATAGAAAGTTATTAAAAAGTCGACAAAATATTGAGGAACTAAAGCATGACACATGATCAGCGATATTATTTCCATTAATAGTTGGCTAGCACAAATTGAAAACAAAAAATCCTGCTAGTTTCATAAAACGCACCAAGAAAGTTTTCCTGATTTCTGCCAAGATGTCAACATGTGCGCTCAAAATACAGAAAGTAAACTTTAATAAACAAAATTTGGGTCTTCCTGTGTGGCTGGGACTCTTGCAGACTTAATGCAGTTATGGCTCTACTAAAGTTAGTCGAGGCAGGAGTCATTAAATGGTCATGGCAGATTACATTCAGATTTGCCAAGCAATGTTATTCGAAAATTAACTTCTAAATGTTCTATCATTTTTATATATTGTTCTATCATGTAGAGTGCAATTTGCTACGTCATTTGACAGCCGTTATTCACCAAATGTCATCAAACATTGAACAAGTACAACTTAGATGAATATCATGATGGTTATATCTATAAATGAACATTGAAAGAGTACAACTTAGACAAGAATCATCACAGTAATGTCTATCAATGAATGAAGACTACGTTCTGTGACAGAAAACGCATATAGATAATTAATCGACTGAAGGAGACAAAACATTTCAATCTCTCCTGAATTGCATGTACAGTAGGAGACTAAATTGAGAATACTGGCTGACGCACAATATTCAGTGCTTACTGTATTTTCACGTAAGTCTGTGTCGGTTGACTTCTGTTATGTCTTACGAGGCGAGAACATAAAACCCTAAAACAACAACAAAGATAATCAATCAACCAAATGGCTGTTAGTCCTTCCACTTGAAAAAAAACTATTAAGCAACTGCAAATAACAAATCAAGAGTTTGTTTTATTGTCATAAAAATTCAGTTTGTTTCATTCATAAAGTCTGCTATTCCAGGTTTTAAATACTTACTGAATCAAAAAGGAATGACCGAATTTAGGGAGTTAATTCAGCTCAAACTTACAGTTCCAGCTAGTCTATTTAGTTTTTAAAATTGTTTAAGTATCGACTGGAATATAACGCTATTGTTGGATATTGATTTCACAAACTGTTTAGAAAAAAGAACGCAACTGACAGTTAAGTTTACTACAACGAAGGTTTCAATTCAAGAAGTTTACGACCTTTTTAAGACTTTTTAAGACCCAAACTTTCGCTCACAAGATCTAGTAAAATATTAGAATGTCTGCTGATCAAAGTATTACGGGCTTTGAAGTGATTGCTCGTGCGCTTTTCCGCGCATTTTTCGATGCTTTTTCAAAGCGTTCATTGTACGCGATAAGCACTATAGCCTGTAAAAGCTTCAAGTTTTAACCAATAGAAGAAACACTTATGACTTAAAATAAAAAGGCCTTGAAAAGTTCTTAAAACGTCTAAGTTCTTTGTTTAGGTCTTACATATCTTACATTTTAAGGACCCACAAGGGCCCTGTATTATATAATTGAAACTAGTCTTAAGAATATCTAGTTAAATTTACAATCAGTTACTATCAAGAAAATGTGATATTTTTCTTCAACAGAGTTATTCTTAAGGTTTATTCGACATTTAATTGTTTAACTGTTTTGTTGGACCATATATCTTAACGATTACACTGCCAGTTCAATAATTTATTATGAAGAGCATGAAATGATGTCAATCGTCATTCGGTAAGAACTTAGTGCATGAAGTACAGATATGTTCAATGGATCACTGCAGTTCATGGCTTTCTTATCTTAACGATTACACTGCCAGTTCAACGACTTATTGCGAAGGTAAGATGATGAAAAAAGATCATTCACTAAGGACGCACTGGGTGAAATACAGATCTGTTTCAATGGATCACTACAGTGCAAAACCTTCATATCTGAACGATTACACTGCCAGATCTATAATTTATTATCAAGAAGATAAGAAAAGAAAAAAAAAGATCATTCAGTAAAGACGCAGTGGGTGAAATTCATTTGGTACCAACATTACCCCCATTCGGTAAATGTGCACTTTCAACACTAGTAACAAGTTCTTGTGTTTTACGAGAGAAGTAGATTGTTAAAACAGTTTCATACTTTTGACGAGAACATTGCCAGTCCAACAGTTAATGCAAAGGGAACAACTTATGAATGCAAATGATTTGATATGTTGTTTTACATTTATGGTGGTGCATCTAATGTTAAAGTGACAAACTGACCGATTTTAACTGACAAAAGGATACCAATGAGACTGAAAGCAAAGGTCTATGCAATCGTAGTCAGGTCAGTGTTGGCGCATGGGTCAGAATGTTAGGGTCTAAAGAAGAAAGTTCAAAGAAAATTACTAACAACATAGATGAGTATGCTACGAAAGATGCTGGGAGTGACAATGCGTGATAAGTTAAGAAACAAGGAAGTGAGAAGAAGAACAACAGTGATGACGAGTGTAGCGACAGTACTTAGTAGTCGAACAAAATAAACTCCGCTGGTATGGTCATGTTTTAAGGAAAAAGGAGGATGTGGCAAAGCAGGCATGGGGGGAGCCGGTGAGAGGAAAGAGAAGCAGAGGTCGCCAGTTACAAAGGTGGAAGTGATGGGTTAAGTTAGAGATTGGAAGAATTGGGTTTGAGGGAGCAGGATGCAAAGGATAGGCAGAGATGGAGGAGGAGGATCATGACCACCGACTCTCAACAAAGGGAATAATGGCGTTGGCAAAGAAAGGGAAAGCAATGATCATGAGAAGGGTCAGAGCATGGAAAACAAACTTTTAATCGTGCGATACATCCATCCATCACCAACAGCTTCAACTTGTTCATACATAATATTGTTACAATATTCATGCGTTTAAAAGATCATTTTTGTTGAGATATTTGCTGTAGAATTTTAGTTATATGAGTTCTAGCCTCGACATACGATATATTGCATTACTGCAAGGTCTTTCTGATCTAGCGAGTTAAGGCTATACGTGCTTTAGGATCTAATTGTTATCATTAATTTTAGCACTCTTTTTAACTTTTTACGAGTTATTTTTTTTCAAATCATTGCGAGTAACGGTTCTTCTCAAATAATTTAAGTAAAGCTTTAATTATTTTTTATCCAACATATTTACTTATTAAAAACATACGCAAAAGTAAGATCTAGCTAAAATCTCTAAATTGCAAATAATAATTATATTAGTATAATATGGAATAACTGCTGTAACCTACAGTACTCAGATAGTTTGCCCTCATTATCATAAATACCAGAATATTATCAAAAATGCTTCAATATCTGCTTTAGCTTTTATGAATGTAAGCGAACAATATATTGAACCATTATTAGCTTTGCTACTCATTCCATACTATAAGTAACGGAACGCAAAAGGCCATAATGTTTTAAGCAGTCAGCCTAAACAACAGTGTCATTAACCCTTTGCTGACGCCCATGGCAGTATTAATTTTCACGTATTTTAGGGGTATAAGAGCAAATGGATTTTTTTCAATCAAACACAACAATTTTTTTAAACGAGATACTGCTGTTTTGTTTCACCCGGGGCTCAAGCTTTTGTATTATGTCACCCAATTTGAATGTAATTTCTTCAGCAAATTGTCACGAAAGCTAGAGTTCGGTAAGTGTTGTGTTTATAAGTGTTTTCCGAGCCATTTTCAACTGCAGAAGCCCCCAGGCTGGCACCATAAAGCTAAAATGGTGGGTCGAGGCAATCTTCTGAAAGAACCCAAAAGAGAGATGTGAATTCACGCTGATTGAACCGCTAAAATATCATGTAGCGAAAAATGGCGGGACAATAGTACAATTATTTTTCTGCCGTTCTGTGGATGGAATCTCGCAGCTACTAATGCGTTTTAGGAGAGTTTTGACTTCTAAAATATCCAGCGAGCACAAAAATTTGTCAGTAGGTGTGGGTGGCTTGAATTTCATGCCGCCGAAATGGTTGAATTACCCAGAATTCCTATCGGACCAAAACAAGGCAATTACTGAAACACGAAACTTGTTCCATTTGAATGGCTGTAGCTAGAGCAACTGCGGGTGAAAGAATGTTCGTTGCAAATCAACAAAAACTATTTGCATTAAATAATATTGTGATTGTAGACTTTTTGTTTTTGAAGCATTTTTTCTGTGCAAAAAACGAAGACAAAATAGCTTGTTTTGCCTATTTTCCTGGACGCTGAGAACAGGCATTTCTAGTTTTGCTACATAAAACATTATAAATTTCCTCCTAAATTGGGTTTTCTTGTTGCTGTATGCGATTTAGAGATTTCAGGTAATTATCAATGGTAACAATCATTGTCTCTTTGAAATCCTACCTTTTGATTTGAGGTCGTAGCATAATTGGAAAGTTATCGTTCGTATTCGAGCAATTTTTACAGCTACCGTCGCCAAAGGGTTAATGGTATTTTTATTTCGTTGCACAATTCTGTGGCTTTATCATATAATCTATTCTCAGTAGCCGCAAACCAAATCTAAATGACACTGTATAAATATCATGAGTAGATGTGGACTAACAATCAAGATAAGGTACCCGAAAATCATGAGCAAGTAAGATCAAAACGCAAGTAATTCCTCCTTCATCGATTGCTTGATACCCATAATTATAGATAGGGCCAGGAAATTTGAAGATACGGCAACTCGATTTTTTCAACATTTCTTTATTATCTGCCGCATGTTGTTATGCAAAATAACACATAACAAAACTGTGTGGCATATTATGTTAAAGCTACAATTAATAACCGTACCTGTCCCAGGTTATCCTCTTCCTTTTGTAGAATTTGTTGAGTTTGCTTGGGAGAAAACTTCACAATGGCGGTGAGTACTTTGGCCATTTGCTACAAAAAACAGGGAAAAAACAAAAATACTGTACATATTGTGATCTCTCTAAAGACATTTTTAAACGGCCAACCCCTATTAGAAGGCAGTTTACCTTTTAACAGACAACTATCAACTGTCCAAGAAGCACAGCAGGCGAGTTATCCGTGGGGACAACTGGAAGCGGTGGCCCAGGACAGGATGAAGTGGCGTTCCCTCATCAGCGACCTATGCCCCAGCCTGGGGCATAGGGTTTAACTAACTTAATAACTATCAATACTGGGCAAATTCAAAGAGATTTCCATGTGTATCAAGAAATATGCCGGTTCATGACAACTTTACAGCCAGGAAAAAGGACCTTGAAATGTATATGAAATAATTTGATAAATCTATAAGTTGAACACCATAATGAAAAGTAAATAATAATAACTGACATTTCGGACTGTAGTCCTTCATGGGAGTGAATGTGAAATAAATCCTTGTTTAAATAGTTCTCAAACTTCTAAATTAGTAATAATTTAACACCCAACAAAAAATTCGAAAAATAGACTAAAGTGAAACTTAATAATTATTCAAGCAACTCAAAAACGATGAATGTGAAAAAAAAAACATTGTCCAATAAGCAAACCATAGATTGCTTTATACATGATAATTATCTGGATATGATGCAATTGGCTTATCATAATACATATATCTAATGTAGCTGTTCTCTTACCAGCCGCTGTCGTCCCATCATGTACTGGAACAAGATGTTCCGTAGGTACTGAAAAGCAGTTAACAAATTAGTTTAGAATCAAAATTTCGACTTTCTCCTATCCGATTCTACCACTGAAGCCTGTGATAAGAGAAGGAAATTTTTTATTATGGATGAAAGATTTAAAAAAAGGGTTAAGAAGCTGCAAGATCGTTTATTCTTTCAAACAAATACCTTTATAGATGATTTTTATAAACTAAAGCCAAACATATTTGAAATCAGTTGAGCTTACAGTGAAAAGAACAAGAAAAGTTAAATGATATTCCTGATATAAATCTTATTAGAGCCTCTAAATACAGCAAACAAAATTTATTATGAATGTTCCTCCCCATTCCTACCTCAAACTCCATTGGTTCAGCCACTGGCGAATGAGGAGACTGGTTCTGCCCTTGATAACCATCTGAGAGGGGATTGGATACAACATGAAGCTGAGCTGGTCGATCCCCAACATTTCGGACAGGTGAACCCCCAAGCTCGTCAATCTAACACAAAAAAAAATCAACAAACAAAGAATTTGAAAACGTCTATCATTACAATGACATTACATTTAACAAAAAAAAAAACTACTTGCCGTTTACATCATTGTGCGGTCGCTGGTAGCATCACCAAGTCTAAATTCGGGCTTAGAGTGAGGTGACACCTGATTGGCTAATTCGCGCCATGCTTGGTTACGTGGTAGCACTGGAATCGAGCTGATCAAACTTCAATGCGATATCGATAATCTCTGTTTGTGCCGAATTTCAGAGAATTTGTGTCTATTATTAGCTGCAGATTAGTTTTATAGATGTAATATATACATTTTAACAATAAATTTTGAAACACCATTTCTTCTATAATTCTGGTAGATTTTGTAAAATCTGGGCCCAATAAAAATATTGTACGGCATTTATGGTAAAGGTTATATCGTTTACAGGAATATTCAAGTTCTTCAATGAAGATGCAAATAATATGTCATGAAAACATCTGAACAGTTGAAACGTATTGCTTGTGGGATGTGGCTGTATATGTAGCACCTGGGTGCTAGTAATTATCTTGAACCCACTGAATGGAGAACTTAGGCCCCTTAAATCTAACATAGGTAAGTAATAGTGAGCTTGAATATCATGCACACTAATTTATGGCAGATATAAGTGGCTTCAAGGTAGCTACTAGCACGTATGTGTTATCTATACTTGATGTTTATATTGCTCTAATGTATGGTGTAATACCACTGAGACCAATCTAATCAAGGTCCACGCTGTGCACAATTTTTCATGCCGCATTATTAGCAAGTACGACCATATTACGTCTATAATTAACGATCTACGATAGCTACGAGTCAGGCAGCAGCTGTACTACCGCAATACAACATGGCATTTAAATGCATGACTGAATGCGCTCCAAACTTTCTATGCTCTAGATTCATCCAAACATCTTGCATCGCCAAGCGCACCACAAGAAACTCACAGATGTTACAGATCCCACTATGTAGAACAGTTACAGGACAAAGATCATTTTACTACAGAACAGTAAAACTTTGGAATTCACTAGATCCTGCCCTTAAGCTTAAACCTACTTTAAGGGACTTTGAACTTCCTCTTCAGAAAATATCAATTCAAAATTTTTAGAAACATGAATGCATTAATATTTGATAATCAGAGAATAAATACATTTGTTATGATAAGTTTATAGGAATTCTATATTTAGAGGTTTTTATATAAGTAAATAGTTCTCTTAGTTAATTTTTAGTCAGGGTTCTGTTCTTGGCCCACTACTTTTTTTGTTGTATATCAACGATATACAGGAATCATCAGATAAGTTCAGTTTTTATCTTTTTGCCGATGATACAAATATCCTTTATTCTGATAAAAATCTTAAATCGTTGGAACTCTCTCTAAATCAAGAACTTAACAATGTATATGATTGGTTAACTGCAAACAAATTGACCTTGAATACTAAAAAAAGTAATTTTGTCATATTCTGCCCTCCTCAAAGGAAACTTACTTATCAACCT
>JANCMA020460799.1:0-10757 GCA_024336925.2 Zoanthus solanderi | reverse complement strand
GTTTTCAAGCCTTCTTTGACGCCGTCGTCTCATTAAAATAAACAAAATACAGGCAAACGCAACACGCAGAGTTTCCTCCGCCATCTTCCTTTTCTTTGTTGGAGGTAATTTTGTTATGTTGATGTTCACATTAGCGACATTAGTCGCATAACCTTCTTATGTCATTATGTCGTTATGTCGTTATGTTATTATGTCGCAAGTGTGAACCAGGCTATAGAGTTTAAAAATGTTTTGTAGATGCTTTAAGACTGTTTGGGTAAATTTCAAATGCAAAATTGTTACAAACAATTCACCTAGCTTGATTTTTTAAGAAAAAACGGAATTCCTGTAAAAGGTAGTTTGATTGCTTTTCAGTTTTTGTTCTTGCAACAAAAACGGTTGTTACCGAATGTATTTAATCGGGTAATCAGGTCTATATTTATTGTATATATTTTTTTAATCATATTTTTTACCATTGTATTGGAGAATAGTTTAAACTGTAATTTGTCTTAAAGAATTATTGGTGGTTTTTACCGTGTAGAATTAAATAAAGTAACAAGTTACCAGCTTGGCAGTTCCTTTTCTTTAATAATTGATTTAGCATTTGACTCGAAGAACCTTATAAAACAGGTAATTAATGGGATGCTGCGTCGGTGTTTAGATGGGTTACTAGATAATTTATAAGTTGTACACCATATGAAGAGAATACCCTCGATTCTATTCTCTTTTCCTGGTTTCTACGTTTAAGAAGTCTCTGCAGTGTCGACTATGATGGTTTTAAAAAATAGTTTGAGATGCGCTTTTTCATTTTTCATTAACTGACAGTACCTGGCCTCTATTGTTAACCACTAGGACTTTTCTGATGGTCGTACTATTGCACCCCCTCCAAAGACTCGTGCCGCTAGTGATCGCATTCCACTTACTATAACTTTCCATCCTGTCAACAACTATATTAAGCCCGTTGTTAATCGCTATATTAATTTAATTCATAGACTAGCACTGGGCATTTTCCCTATATTTATCTCCAACACATTCACTGCGTCGAAGAACTACAGCCCAAAACGTCAGTTTTTAAAAATCTATTTTTAATACGGTTTACAATTACAAACTTCATATTAAACAGGGGTGATATCGGATTGCCTGTCTATACATCCAAAACGGCTCTTACACAAACACATCAAGACAATTCATTCATTCTTTTTATTAGTTTGGAAATTATAATTATAGACTTTTTTTTAAGAATCCAATTTGTAAGAACAATGGGTCTCAAATTTCGGAAATTTTGAGATTTTTTTAAGAATCATACTCGACCACTCAGGTTAAACTGCTTGGACAAAATGAGAGCCTATTTTGAAACTATTATTTAACAATTATCTAAGACTCAAAATGTCAATTTTACGAATCACGAGGCTCGGGATTCTTCTAAAAAAAGTGTCTACATCTCAAAGAAAGAGATTAATCTATAGTGATTGCTGGACACCAACGAATCATGAATGCGTTGATTGTATATAGGTCATTTGAGTATCGAAGTTAAAAAATGATCCAAACTTCAACTACTTTATGAATAATCGTATTTTGCGACGTCTCAAACTGTGGTATTATGAACATGGGTATTAGTTCATGCTCTTCAAACCATATATTGCGATGTCACAAACTTGCTCCCTCGGCGAGACTAGGAGAAATTAAAAAACTCAAATCCCTCTCATTGCCACCACTGGCAATAAAACACTCAACGTTTGGGCTTTGGCCTTTAAAATGTCATCTTTTTTCCTCCTTTAAATGTATACTTGTTCTAAACTTGCCACGTTGCCAGATGTTGAATACGCGCGTTTCATTTTAAATGCTTGAGTGACGTAAACAATAAGAACCTTATCATTGCTAAATTGCTAGTAATCACTCCTCAGGGGCTGTAGGATTTCTACAAGTTGCTACACTAGGACAACCCTCTGTTATAGCAAAAGAAATTTTTTTCAGTGAAAAACAATACTTCTTTTTAAGAACGAGGATTATTCAGACTCAATTGCAGGGCTGCAAATATCAGTTAGTTATCGAACATTGGCCGACTAAGCATGCACAATTTAGCACTGGTTGAGCCAAAGGAGAGCAGAGCTTATTAGAGCATTAACGGTAGTTATTTTTAATATGTAATACTGAAGTGAATTTTATTCATGGGCATTTGGCTAGTAGTTTTCCATTTTTCAAACAAACGCTAAAACTACGAAAAACAATAAACGTAATTTGTTAGCTGACTGTTTTCAGTTTGCTCATCTTCTTGAAAATTTCCAGTTAGCAAATTTAAGTGAAATTCTGATGAAGCACAAGGTAAGTTCTTACAGAAAGAAACTGAGATCTCATAAATGGCCCGTAGTTTTGGCTTAAAGTCTCCGCATTTTACAAAAACTTTTCACAAATTACATGTAGTTAAGTAATTTTGGGCTATGAATCTGTGTTTTTACAAACGTTGAAACGTTTGTCACATATTGGGCCTGGTACAATATGGTAAAGTGATAGAGAATCATAAACAGGTTAATTCTAGATATTGTGCCTTGCCCCAAAACAAGTACTTCCAGTTTTATAGCCACGAAGGTAAGTATCATAAAACTTGACAAATCCCCCTTTTTCCTTGTTTAAGCCCTGCATATCTCAACAACCCACCCAACACCTATTACATCTGGTACCACGATGATAAGATCCTGAAGGAACGAGCAGGCCTTTGTTGTATTGCTGTGAACTTTCCTTGGGAATATTGTGTTCAGGTGCAGAATAGGGAGGTCTCCACCCAGTCTACATCTTTTTCAATTCGTCCATTAAGAGCGCCAGCAAGCACCGAGGAAATGAAGAGCAGCATGTCTAAACATCTGGAAGACTCGGTTAGCTCACAACTGCAAGAAATAAATGTCAAATTTTCATCTAAAGATGAAATTGGAAGGGGGCGGGCCTTTGGAGTCAGGAGTACAGGGGAGAGTGGGCATGCACTGTTGTTGCCATGAAGGTCATAAACGTAAGGAATGCGAAGCGAATGCAGACTATTCTGAACACAGAAATTAGTGTACACTGTACAATTCGTCATCCCAATATTATACAAATCATGGCGTCATGGCAATAGCATTGTTGAAGAACTTGATCTATGTAGTTTCAGAATATATCGAAGGCCAAAATCTCGAGCAAGTGTCACTCTCTATTATGACTCCAAAGAAAATGGAGATGACCCAAAAGCAGCTATTCAAAACCATATGTTAAGCGACAAAGTATACATTGGTAGGCAAATATGCTGAGCAGTAGCATAGCTTCACAATCTCAAATCGCCTATTTGTCCACCGAGATAGCAAGCCTGTTAACATTTTGACCGAGAAAAATCTCATCTAACCAAACTGAGTGACATGGGACTTAGCACGATAAAGAACACATATGTGTCTTTTACTACTACACACGCTGGCCAGGGAGGTCCCGTTACTCCACATTACATGGCACCTAGGTGTCTTCTTCAGAAAGAATCTGCAACAGTCCAGTCAGATATTTGGTCCCTTGGCTGTACACTGGTAAACGTACTATCAGAAAAGGATTGCCGGGAGTAATTACTCGGAGAGAATGAAATTGAAGTTGAGTCGGTTCTAAAGAGAAAGAAACGCCCTTCTGGGCTACAGCAATTGCCCTTACTAGTAGCAGCCTGCATTCACTACGAACCGGAAATACATCAAAGTGGCATTGACATCATCAACGCGAAATAGGGAACTAAAACAGGAGACGGTACTACGAATCTAAATTCCTACCCATTTATTTTGTTAAATTTTACTCTGATTTGTAATACGCAATAAAATTGCCATTGTCTTTACTTTAAACGATTTCATTTTATTTTAAATCTACATTTTAAAGCTCATACACGTGACTTTCCATGACCATCTGAAGGCACTATGAGACGTTGTTGTTCGCTTCACTCATGGCAACAAATGGTTTAATGCTTGCTCGCTACGTCTTCGCACTCTACGTCGTATGTTGCTATTGACAACCTGTTTGCAATAGTTACACATCGTATTTATCAATCCTCTTAATTTTGATATTAATAAAACCTTAAGACTTTGCACCAAATTCATTGTTACAGTTATTAAACGTACGTTTTGTTGTTTTACTGGAACAAAGTCCTGAAGCAGTATCCTAATCAAGTGAATTCGAACGAAAAGTAATAAAAGTGACAGGATCATTGACCGTGATTTAAACAATAACAGTAATATTGGTAACATCTTTGATCGCAATGGCAACAAAGGTTTTGATAGTAAAAAAAGCATTGAACTTGGTAATACTGATGACAGTAATAGCGTCATTAACTTTAATTGTAATAATAATAGTAATAGTGATAACCTCTTTGAACGTAATGGTAACACGAATTTTAATAGTGAGAACAGCATTAAACGTGATAATACTGGTAACAGTATCAACATAAATGACCGTGATTTTAACAATAAAAAAAATTATAACATTAATGAACGTAATGGCAACAAAAATTTTAATTGTGAGAACAGCATTCAACGTGGTAATATTGGTAACAGCGATTTCACCACTGACCGTAGTTTTAACAATAAGAGTAATAATGATAACCTCTTTACACGTAACAGCAACAAAAATTTCAATAGTTGGACTCCCAATTGAGCATAGTGAAAGTGCCATTTTTGAATAAAAGTAATACAAGTAAGGACTTTTTAAAATTGGGGGATTGGAAATCAGGTGATCCTTACCTGTAAAGGGAACGAATTTCCTGACTCCACCCAGGTATATTTGTCCTAATATAATGAAATTATCCCCTTATCAAGGCTAGAATTTTTCATTGTCTCAAAAAGTTAGACAAGGTAAGACAATAGTTTTATTTTTTGAAGACATTGTACGTAAGTACTATTCCAAATAAGTCTATATTTAAAAGAATAAGAGATAATCAAGAGTGATGTCACTTTAATGCACCATTCTCTTTCAGACATGCATTCAAACACGAAATTGTACTTCAGCCATCAATTAATGTTAAGATTCCAAATGCAATAGTGCAAAGGAATATTGTTGATTTATTGTTAGCACCTTCCACTGTTATATTGTTATCTCTGTCCAGTCACTTTAGGTGTAGCCAAAATTTAACATGAGTGTAAGTGCATACATATGTAGCTCCAAGCCTCTGGCTATTGCGTTATTGAGTAATAAAATGAAATCTATTGTACAATACTCTTACAGTATTTTTATACTGTATACTTTGTATAACCTTTTGGTTCGGATATTCATTCCATTAAATATCTGTACCCCCTCCCCCCATCCTATCGAGGAACGTACATTTCCATAGGGGTCTATGAGACTTGACCTGGATTTCCATATGATCTCCAATTTTCACCCTGGATATCCAAAGGGGTCTTCAATTTTTGCCTTGTATTTCCACAGGGATCTTCAATTCTGAACCTGAATTTCAACAGCATTTCCACAAACTTTGGATATTTGGAGTGCATGAAACACCCAGCAATTTCCTTCAGGGTCATTGGAATTGGGATTTCCAGAGAGGTAGAAGAAGTTGGAGTTCTTTGATAGGGGAAAATTGGGCATGGCTTTTAAATGGAGAAGCTCATCTGGGGTGGATCCAGCATTTTTTGAAGGAGGGAGCACCCATCATATCAATTCAGAAATTTTTCAAAGGTGCATTATTTGCTAAAAATCGAAACTTTTCATACTGGAATTTAAGTTTCGAATAACAAAATATATGAATTGGAGTCTTGTAGACATTTTTCGAGCTTTCCTTAACTGAAAAACATTTTGAAACTCAATAAACTGACATATAAAAGCATTTTTGCACGATTTCCGAGTGAAAATGTAACAACTTTTTTTAGAGTGAAAAGTTTTGCTGAGGGCACCGGTCCCCCAACACCCCCACCTTGGATAAGCCACTGCTCATTGTACTGTGTGACTGATAATTGAATTGACCCTTTTCTGCTCGAGATAAACAATGAAAATATTGAAGGACAACAGTAACTTAATTTTGGGGCAGAATTACTATTGTCTTATATAACAAATTATTATAGTAAACTATAAATGGTTTGCACACAATCCCCAGAGAAATCAAAGATATAAGACAAAGCGGACATGTTGGTGCCCTAAACATAAGAAATCATCCAAATTCCCTTCTTCAAGATGCACCAACATGGCCGATATGACGAAAGCTGAAAACTTTGTATTAGAAAGGATCTTCGGGGACTTTAGTCTGCTGTTTATGCCATTATTTAAAATAGCATAGAGCAGTTTTAACATACTGTAGTAAAACCAATCGCAAAGTAGTTACACCGATTCTGAATAAAACCTACAGCAGTAACGACAAAACAATTACTAATAACAGTCATGTGAAATCCACTATAACCTTTACTTGTATTAAACAAAAATTTAAGCTCACTGACAACACTGCCAGGAGCCCGCACATCATATGACCAGAGGTTACAGCTAGTATTTAGTACCTTTAATTATGCTGCCATGCACTATGAAACTACACTATATTCTCTGTATTCAGCCCGTTATCAGCCGTATGCACCTAACGTCAGACATTATCATCAAAACTATATTATATTGGGTTAATGTGAAGGCCTGCAGCTCTTTATCTTTGGCTTTGACTGAGTAATGCATGCCATGTGGCATGTCGTAATGAATGAGTTGCTGGGTACCAGTCTTCCTCGGATAGCACAAGTAATTGTGGGATCGCCAGGGCGCAGAAACAAACAAGACGTTCAAGAAAGAAAGAGTGCGGAAGTGCAGTACTTTCTCGATTGCCTTGCTTGTAAAGATTTCTGAACTTGATTTTGCAATGGAGTTTAAGGTAAAACATTCAGTGCTTGCTTATCTAAACTTAGTCCCTTGGCCCAGTCAATTGAATATCAAAAAGAATATGCCCGAGCAGTTCAAGATATTCCCAAATCTGCGAATAATTATTGACTGTTTAGAGTTGTTTATACAAAAGCTAAAACGACCCTCCAGTCAAAAGATAACTTGGAGTAACTACAAGCATCGTAACACTGCAAAACTGCTTATAGGCAGTTGATATCACTCCTATTTAGGGGTAAAAAAAGCGAAGAGTAAATATTACTCCCACAAGAGAATAAATGTTACTCCCTTTTTGGAGTTATTTTTACTCCTCCCTTGGAGTAAAAAAGCTGGAGTAGAAAGGTACCCTACAAAGGGAGTTATTCTATATCTTTTTTTTAACTCCCTTTTTGGAGTTATTATAACTCTTTGAAAATAACAGTGTTGGAAGCCACAACAAAGTCGCACCACTGAAAAATGTCTCTTCCCACATATAACTGTAACTGGCACTGGTGATAATACACATGCTTTGGTTAATTTAAGTTGAAGTTGTCTACTTGTATTTGATGAAAGGCAAAAGCCACTGTTTGATGCTGCATCGATGAGAGATTTATTCCATCCACTCACAGCCGTTTTAATTTCAACACATACCTTGCCACTACACCCATCTAGAACAACAGCATCTTTTGAGGCTCCAAGCCATCCTAACTCTTCATCCACAAGGAATCCAGCTTTTTCAAATGAAATATCAGCATGCCCATTGTAATGTATTAACATTAATTATGTATATCACGTGATGTGACCTCGTGGTAAGTGAACGAACGCAGAGAAAGAGATTATAAGGAAGATTGATTATTAAAGCTTTGAAAATATGAATTCCTTTGTTTTTGTGTGACAATATCCTAAATTGGCGACGAGGATCATGTGGAAAGGCGTGCCAATTCCTGTGTTTGAGGAAGGGAGCGATGTGGAAGCGTTTTTGGAGCGGCTTGACTGTTTCATGTCAATGACAGGGACGAAAGACGAGAAACAAGTCAGTCTTTTGTTGTGTGGCCTTTCGAGCGCTCAGTATCAAACACTTCGAGATTTGGTTGCACCTCATGTCCCAAAGGATTTATCATTTGAGGAATTAACTTCCAAGTTGAAGGCCCATTATGGTCCAAAACGGAATATTCGAATGGAGCGAGCGAAGTTTCGGGCCATAACTCGCGAGGACAATGAAACAATAATGAAATTTGAAGCCAGAGTGCGACATGGCGTCCGTTATTGTGGATATACCGGATCGACTCTTAATGACTGTCTAGTTGAACAGTTTATTCAAGGAATTAATAACAGAGCTATTGCGAAAAAACTTCTGGAAAAAGAAGGAACGTTGTCTTTGAACGAGGCAGTGGAAATAGCTAATACTGTTCTGTTGATTGAAGCGGGATGCAAAAATGCGACTGCGAATGGCGTGTCACCAAGCGAAGGAACGAGCAAAGAGACATTGGCAAGAGTTACAACAGCCAAGTGTTTTCGGTGTAATCGTGAAGGTCATAAAGCGAGCGAGAAGGATAAATGCCGAGCTGTGAACCAAACTTGCAATAGTTGTGGTCATAGAGGTCATTTTTCGGGCTCGAAGTTCTGCAAACAAACAAAGCAGTTCCAGGGGAATCACAAGCAGTTCAGGCAGTCAAAAGGGAGGAAATTAAGCAGCACTAAAGGAAACCAGAACCAGATAGAGGAAGGAACAGAAGATGAGGACGAAACTTCAAGTCATTCAGTGACTTTCTTGTGTGCAATTTCTAATACAGGAGGTGATGAGTCACCTAAGTGTGTAGCTGAACTTCTCGGTAAGAAAATTCCATTTTTGATTGACAGCGGTGCAGTGGCCAACATCGTATCAAGAAAGATCTATGAACTCATAAAGGACAAAGTTGTTTTAGAGAAACCTAGTAAGACTCTTTATGCGTTTGGACAGAGTAAACCTCTGAATATTATGGGCCAATTTCATGCAGTTATTAAAGTTAATGATAAGTCTGTTAAAGCTCTAGTTTTTGTTTATGATGGAGAGAACACGATTAGTAATTTAATCTCAGCAAAGACCGCTAGAGATCTTTCACTGTTGCATGTACAAGCAGCTATATGTGAGCAAAATCTTCCGAGTATAATTAAGTCTAGATATTCAGAATGCTTTAAAGGTGTAGGCAAGCTTAAGGGTTGCAATATTAAGCTTCATATTGACCCGCAGTGTGAACCAGTTGCACAGCCAGTTAGAAGGGTTCCCTTTGGTTATAAGGATAAGGTCAGCGCATTACTTGAGCGTTTAGTAGCTGAGGATATAATTGAGCCAGTAGAGGGAGTTGGCTCTACGTGGGTCAGCCCCATAGTTATTGTCCCTAAGGCTAATGGTGAAGTCCGTATGTGTATTGACATGAGGCGGGCAAACAAGGCTATTGTTCGAGAAAGATATCCTATCCCCACAGTGCAAGAGATGCTGGCAGAGATGAATGGGGCTAGAGTGTTTTCAAAATTGGACCTAAGGCAAGGTTTTTTTCAATGTGAGTTGGAGCCTGGGTCGAGGGATATTACGACATTTGTAACACACATGGGGTTATTCAGGATGAAAAGGTTGAGCATGGGTGTGACAAGTGCACCAGAGTGTTTTCAGTATACCATTCAAAAAGTTCTCAATGGCTTAGCGGGGGTGTTAAATATGGCTGATGACATAGTTGTTTTTGGGCGTGATGAGAAAGAGCACAAAGAGAGGTTGCTTAAGGTCATGGACCGGTTGTTGGCGTGTGGATTAACTCTGAGTGAGGAGAAGTGTGAGTTTGGTTTGACATCTGTTAAATTTTTAGGCCATATAATATCAGCAGAGGGCATTGCAGTTGATCCAGAGAAGGTAAAGGCCATAGTGAATGCCAGAGCACCGACTTGTGTTTCGGAGTTAAGAGGATTTTTGGGGCTTGTCCAGTATGTGGGAAGGTATGTCCCAGATTTAGCAACGGTAGCCGCACCTCTGCGGGAGTTAACTAAGAAGTCTGTTGAATTTCAGTGGGGTCCCGAGCAGAAGAGGAGTTTCAGGGCCATACAGCAATTGATGAGTTCTTGTGAAACTTTGGCATACTATGATCGTAATGCACCAATTACTCTTGTAGCTGATGCAAGTCCAGTGGGCTTGGGTGCAGTCCTTGTCCAAGAGCAGGGGGGCATCAACCGAGTAATTGCTTATGGTCATAGGAGTTTGTCAGAAGTTGAGAGCAGATATTCTCAAACAGAACGAGAGGCTCTCGGGGTAGTTTGGGCTTGTGAGCACTTTAAGATGTACTTACTTGGTAATAAGTTTTGCTTGGTTACAGATCACAAGCCTTTAGTTCACATTTTTGGGAATGTTAGATCTAAGCCTACACCAAGACTTGAAAGGTGGAGTTTGAGGCTTCAACCATATGATTTTGACATTGTGTATGAACCTGGGGCATCTAATATTGCTGATCCCATGTCAAGGTTATGTGTTAGTAGTGACTCGTCAGTCGTAGTTGATGATGCTAAAGACTACATAGGTATGATAAGTGCAGAGGCTGTCCCACAAGCAATGTCGTGGGAGGAGATACAGGCTGCATCAAGGTGTTGTACAGAGATTGAAACAATCAGGGAAGCCATTACCCAAGGTAAGTGGGATAAGGTTAGTGTAAATGTGAAAGCTGTGAAGGACGAGCTCAGTGTTTGTGATGGGGTTGTTTTGCGAGGTAGTAGAATAATGATTCCCAGGAGTCTTAGAGGCAAGGTGATACAACTAGCTCATGAAGGACACCAGGGGATTGTTAAGTGTAAGCAGCGTTTAAGGTCCAAGGTGTGGTGGCCTAAGATGGACCAGGATGTTGAAACCATGTGCAAGACGTGTGAGTCATGCCAGTTGGTGGCAGGGCCTGACCCGCCAGTGCCTATAACAAACACAAAGATGCCAGATGGCCCCTGGCAATTTTGTA
>JANCMA020460798.1:0-20560 GCA_024336925.2 Zoanthus solanderi | reverse complement strand
ATAATTTTTCATAGTGCTCGACTAAAAGGAGCGAAATCTATAAAAGTTTACAGAAAGCACAGAATAATTGATATATATATATATATATATATCAATTATTCTGTGCTTTCTGTTAACTGTGCACTTACTTCAAGTTTCAGAAAATGATCGAGATGCCCACAAACAAGTCGCATGTAAAAAAAGAAATTCAGTTTTAAGACTAAGATTAACAGAAGTTCCCTTTGTGAAGCTAATATTTTTTCTTTTTTTATTTCAAAGCGACTGGAAGAACTGTTGGACCAGTTGTGTGATATAGTTGAAAAACACACGGATAGTAGGGTATGTACTATTTTTAGTTCCTGCTATACAATATAATACAATAGTTTATTCAAAAGAAATAAACATTGTAAATTATCTAAGAAAAAGGTATTCGTTAGGTTTATATTATAAACTAATATTAAATTTCACCTATATACTTAGTTTGTACATAGAATATTCAAACACTTTAGTTGTTTTCACATGTGGATCTCAATCTGGATGGAAGATGAATCAGTGACCAAACTTGTAGAATATTCCTATATAGCATTTTATACAATTCTTGTAATATTTAATGGTAGCTAAGTTACATGATGTTTTGTGTTGCAATTGGCCACTTGCTCTTCTTAAACTAACAAACTGAAAAAATCGCTCACTATCAAAGATTATCTTGTAAAATTGAACCAGAAATAAAAGGTGAATTGTTTTTGTAAACCCTGATAATTTAGTAACCGACGGTTAACTGTATTTGTCGCTCATCTGTTCTCGCTTTTGCTTCCTATCGACTTTTCCTTGAATAACGGTCGAAGCAGCATTAATAAAACCACAGTTAGTACAATCTTTGCTTTTTATACTTTAAAAAATTATCTTCTTCATACATGTTTTGAGATACAAAATAGTTGGTCTTTTTATATAAAAAAGCTTAAAATTGACTATATTTAAATTCCAGCTTAAAAGTGTGACTTATCCTTTTAAAGTTTACTTTGCCCTAATTTTTCATAGCCTTCTTACTCTTAAATAAAGTGCATCTAACCCCAAATTGTTTTTCGCCGTCAAAGTGAATCCACTTACTTTTTAAAGTAATCAGGCAAAAAAATCGCTCACTATCTATTCCAAAGACTATCTTCTAACATTGAACCCGAAATTGAATTTTGTTAAATCCTCAAATTTTTACGACTTTTAAAAAGTCGAAAATTGCTTAAAATCGGCGCCATTTTGTTTTGAGACAAAGTTTTGGGGAGAATGGGTCCAGCGGCTGTTGTAACATCAACCCAGGAAGGACACTTGTTTCGCCGCTAGTTATTTCATTGCTCTGTTTCTCGAATCCTGTCTGACGGAACTTCTGTTTGCCTTTAGTTAAGTATTTATCTGCTGCCAAATTTTAATCTGAGGCTCCATTTTTGAAAGCAACCTGCGTTGAAGCTAGGGCATTGCTCATTTTGATTCTACGCAACCTTCCAGCTCTTGACAGCTATAACACTTGCTGATGTTTTGTATATTGTCAACTGCACAGTTTTAAAACATCGAAAAGAACCCAAGAAATCAAAGAGAAATGATCATGACTGATGGGCTGTTCTATTAGGTTCCTTGCAACATCTCGAAGATGACTTTAGCGGGTCAGAGAAAATTTAGAATTCAACCAAGTTGAAACATTTTTCTTATAATTTAATTTTTATATTTACAGCTATCTATGGAAGGGATTATTAATAGTTTTATTTCTTTAGTTGTTGGAAGAGTGCGCAAAGACATTTGAAACATTGACAAACAGTGACTATCCTTTGAGTAATACTGCAGTAAGTATTAACGTTGTAACTGGATTTCCATCAATCATTGGTTTGATTCGCATGTAGTCGCTTTGATCATACGTTATGGTAAATTTAGCTTGAGACTGTCTTATTCACAGAATCCTTTTTTAAGTTGTATTCTTAGAATTGATTCTCAATACTCCCGTCAGTCGTAAAGCATGAAGGAAAACAGTGCCATTTTGCATTAATTTTGCCCTTCATTGTAAGAGGAATTTCAGACCGTTGTTATCGATCTGTGTTTAAAGTTAGTCCACTTTGTTCGCTTCAATTGCCCTTGTTAACGACCGCAAGAGTTTACTAAAACATATAGCAAATATTCATTTCTGTAACTTAGCACAGCGAGAATCTTATTGGTAAAGATTAAACCCGCATCCTTTGCGAAAATCTTAACAGAAAAATGACTTAGCCCTCAAAGCATTGTTTAATAAAATGAATTGCTAATGTTGTTTTATAATACAGAAGGTGTCGTTACAGAAGTTGATAGACACAGTTGTTGAACATTTGAAAAAAGATCTGAAAAGGAATGCCACTACGGTAAGAAAACAGCACTGTGAGAGTTTGGCCAGGTTATTGCAGTATGAATCTATCTCTGATATACTACCTTTTTTCAGGATGATAACAATGAAGAAGAAAGCTTTTCATTGTTGGCTAACTTGCAAAGAGTTGCGGCGTTTAACAAGTATGTTGATGGCTTTATGAGCCCAATTACATGGAGAGTTTTCAGCTCTGTCTGAGTTATCAGTCCGGAGCAGGGATGATTTTATCTTTGGATTATATAAAGCCGGGGGGGGGCCTAAATTCAAATTTTGGGCATTAAGTTTCTAAATTACATGCAGCCATTTCGTGGATGCAGCAGAGCAGCCGTCTCATGAGGAAGTCAGTTTAGGCTTCGTATAATCAGAACTGATTCATTTTATTACCATTTGTTAACGAGACCTTGCTGAAGTTTTAGTGCCCCTATACGGGCTGAAATCTCAAGCCTGGACGGAAACACTCAATGTAATCGGGACCTACAACCCATACAGTTTTGTACATTTGGTTCCTTTGTGTAGCAGGAGGTTTCTTGTTCTTGTTGCAACTTGCCCTACCTACCCTCGATAAAAACATGAAGTAGTGTGAGATTTATAGATCCAAGCTCTATTTGATAAGAATTTGAGTAGTGACAAGCGCAGCCAATCATTGCATGCTGTGATTTGTTCCAAAGCACATTACCAGGTTCAGACGAGTCGAAGTCATAGGTAGACCCCCTAGAAATGTTAAGAAAAAGTTTGTTTTGCATTTTTGTACAAAACAGATCTCATAAATCACAAATCAAAAGTCAACCAAAATTGTGGTTGCACAAAGTTGTCAAATATGCCGCTAAATCGACCGCATTTCACAATGTAATTCGCAAAACTAAACAAAGAAAACTCGACTTGTGCTACTTTGGCATCTTATTAAATATAAAAACTAGAAACTGTTATAGTTTTTTATAACGACTCAATCTTTGCTAAATGAAGTTTGGGAGCTCTGTCGTCTTCGTAAAAAAAATTATAGGGGCGTTTTTCCACAGACATGACTACGTGTAGTGTTGCAATCAAGACCATTTCCTTTACAGACTAATTTCATTGTCATGCATACGGTAGAGCAGTTGAATCTGATCACTTTTAGAAGTGATTCTGATGAAAGATGTGAAATGCATTTTAGCAAAGCGATACTCTAAGATGTTTACTTTTGTTACCTTGGTGATGTTCAACCCTGGGACTTGATTTTCCGTTATGTTTGCTATCTTGTGAAAAATATCTTCACCCTAAAGGTATATATTATGGTCACCGGTATCAGATACAAACAACAACTTTGCAACAGAAATATTTGCATTTTCTTGGACATCGTTTGCAGTAGAGGGAACATTTTCCTTGAACAGACAAATAATAGCTTGTCCGATGTTTGCTTGTTTTTAGCGAGTGTTCTTTCCAACAAACAGTTGTTGAAGCGAAAAACACGAGATTAAAAAATATGCACTTTAATGACGATTCGAGAGAAAAATCGTCAATCTCTTGGACGTTCAGCTGTTCCCAACGTAACACTAACTCCAAGATCTACCTAAGGATTAAAATCACGCGTTTTAAGGTTTTAATTTGATTGGGTAAAACAAATTTCCATGTTGTTAAAAAATTGAATGAGTTCTTGATCTTCAACAATATAATTCACTCGATGCCTTTCCAAAGAAATATCACTTTTCATAAAGTCCTCATTGAGATCTTCCACATAAAACACTGTTAACCGAAATGTAGTTGATGATTCAGATATTATTGCACACTTCAGCTATATATGGACTTAAGTGTGAAAAATACGCCGCAATTGAATCTAATCAACATTTCTAGCAGTATTGGATTTTTATCAATTACAGGAAAAATTACATTTTTGTCTCAAGTTTAGGTAGTTCAAGCATTGGGTGGACATATTACCTAAAGTGTTCGCTAAATTGCTTTTTTTAATACAGATATTTTGGACCAAGTTTAAAACACATTTTATGAATTTTCAGGTATCACAATTTGGAGAAATGGAACGTTTATGATAACCTTAATCCGATTATTGTACGTGGCTGTAAAGAAAAAACAGTGGAGAGAGTGGTGAGCTTTTTAAAGATTACGGAAATGTAATACATTTGTTCTTTATTAAGGTCGGGTTTTTTATCTTGTTCTAAACTATTGCCCTAATCGTACTTTTGTGTTATTTTAATGGTGTTTAATTTAATTGTTTATTTTTCTTCCATATGTTCTGCCATAGCATTTTAAAGTATTCTTTTGTATGGAAAACTTAAAGCCCGGCGAACGCTCGAGCTATCAATGAAGCAAAGTGTCACTTTTGACAGTTGGTTTAGTCAAATTGCTCTGGTTTCATTTTAACTAGTTTTGTCACGCGTTCCATCAGCGTAGAAAGTTGAACATGTTGAATATGCATTAATATAGCAGTAATGTATAAACAAGACTCGGGCTCATCAGACAAAGAAGACGTTTTGCTTTTTGTATTTCTAAAACGGAGATGTTTCCAGTCCTAAGCCGGCTAGAACAAGAACCATATTTGAATATTATTTGGAAACTATCTCATCATCGCCGTAGCAATTCTATTCCAACTATCGGGAGTGCTGTTACGTGAAATCGTAACATTGAAAGCTATCTAAGCATGTTTCTCTTGGTTTTTCTTAAGCTCCTTCGCGTGGTATTTCTTCAATTTTTATGTTGTTAAAAAGGTGTTAATTCGTGTTTTTTCATTATTAGTCTGTTTTTGGTTCTGTTGCTATTAGAGGATGACTTTAGCTATCGTGTCAATCCAAATGGTATTGTTGTGGAACTTGAAGGAACTTGATGATCAAAGTAACCCCAGTAAGGTAAAGGATCACTTTTGACAATCTGTCTTAATGCAGTGAAATATGTTCATGTGTATTCTAAACTGTTTACCTAACCAATAATCTTGTTTGCTGATTATGATCCATTTTTAGTTAATTGGTTCAATTATTTATTATAATAATTTCTATTAACATTACATCACACTCCACGAATCAAATGGAATGGAAAATATGCTATTAGATTCAAAAGCTTGCAAAAACTGTACAAAACGTCCTGGTTTTAAAAAATACAACCTTACTATATAGCATACTTACGTATCCTTCTTTTTTGGAAAATGTAACAACAGTTGTCACTTCCATTGCAGGCTAAAATTTTCAAATTGAAAAAGCGTGTGTCGGAGTTTGTCCAACACTGCCATGAGCTACTTTTGATAAGCGATGATGTCCAAGTACAAAGAGAGGTATCATTTTCAAGAGTGCTTTCTTTTCAAGTTTGAAAGGTTTGAATACGTGCTTAACCAAATGCCTCACATGCCAATCTACTAATAGTATCGGTTTTTTGCAGAGTTTCCTGTGTGCTGCAGACATTTTGGTTTTTTTCGCAAAGCAATTAACACAGTCTGGTAAGAGTTAAGTGTCTGTGCCTATTATTTCATATTGGAATGCAGTTATAGATCTTGTCCATAAGGTTTTGGTTAGTTTTCCCGAGTTTCTCTTTTAGTGTGTTAATTTGTTTTAAAAATTGTTTTGTATTACAGGTGCTCGGATTTGAGAAAAATCGCCCATTTATTTACAATAATACGACATATGAGAGGAAAATAAATATATCAAAATATTTCATTCTGAGACAGTATTTATATCAAAATGTGTTTATTCAAGAGTTTATGGTTTTTATTTCTCTACAAATTAATTTCTTTGTTCTCGTAATATGTTTTGTACAATATATTAAGTTGTCTTCTAAAGACATCTTCCCTTTTTATCGAAATTTGCAAATAAAAAAAACACTTGAAATTATCAGAAATGCGAAACTCCTGTAACTATTATGTGTGATGACTAAATAGGCTTTTTTCTGTAAACTTGACTGTCTGCCGTATTTCGATCCAGTCTGTACTAAACTTTTGCAAATTATTAGAAAATAGTTTTCTTTTATATTAATTATTCTTTGCATCCTCAGCACCACATTTGCAGAGTTTAGTCTATGAGGCAGATGAAGCTTTTCAATGTGCTTCTCGTGACTTTGTTTTGGAGTACGTGTTTAGTAACGTTGAGGAAGAGGATGCAGATGATGAAGACGGTGAGTTATGTGCTCTCTCCCATAAGTTTTGTTGTCGTGACCGATTTTAAAGGTGTGCATGTTGGTTCTCCTGATTTCATTTTATTCCAGGAGTTTCAATGGTTAATTTAGAATATCTAATACAGGTATTCTTATGGCCCTACAATTCCTGGATTTTGTTTTCAGTCTTCTTAAGATCCCCATTTTTCCACTTAATTTGGGCTATTTTCCATAATTTGAATTTGACTACATCTGAAGACACCAGCTCTAGATGCCACTAGTCTTAGCTGTGCCTATGGCCCCAGATGAAGACCTTGCGATGCTGCGCATCTCCATTCGATTTGGTTAAATTCATTATATCTTGATATTTTAACAAGAGGTAAGCTTTTAATATTATTCTAATGGTGTCGTCCAAAAGGGGCCATTTGGATTATGATTTGGCCAATAATGCTAAGTGAATACTTCTTGAAGATCACTTAGCATACATCTAACTAACATCTGTAAACATAAATGTCAAATAGAATTCTTTGTTGGTGTTTCAATGAAAACAGTTGTAAATGTTTACGTTTTACAACACGGTAAAAGTAAAGAATGTTTACTGACGATTCGTACTGTAGTGTAGTCCTTCGTCGGAGTAACTGTAGTGACCAATCTGTGTATATATCCTTTTAATTTTTTTTTAAGAAAAATAATTGTCCTATTTTCAAGCCATTTATCCCCAATTTTCCCTAAAATTAGATAATAAAATCCCAGTTTTTTCCTAAAGGTCCTAAGGGCTCTAAGAATGCCTGCTACTAGCATCAACCGACTATTTAGATATTTTATGTTTAGCAATATTTTTTTATAATCATTCTTTCAGAGGACGAAAACGATGTCAAAGCAGAAGAGTTGGGTAATAAGAGGCTAGTTTTGGCTGCATTTTGCAAACTTATTTCCTTTGCAATGTTCGAAATGAGATTTGCTGCAAGAATTTTCACTTATTATAACAAGGTATGAAAAAAAATTTCAACTAAATTCAACTTAAATTTTTGGTTTGCTTTACTCTAAGTAATCATAAGAGAGTTTTGCAGCTGTCATGTGGAATGTGTAGAAGAAATGGAGTCTTCGCATTGCTTTTTGTCAACTTAACTCGTAATTACTAAAAGAATGCATTTAAAACAATATTCTTAATTTAAACCTGCATACAGAGTACCCAAAATCTTAATATTGAGTGTCAAAAACATACGTATTGTCTACTAACAACATGTACCTGCAGTTGGTAATTTTTTAAAAACACTTTTGCAAATAAAACGATAAAGTACTGTGGATACTAGCGTCCAGCGGTTTTGCTCCAACCCAGGCTTGGACATCTCTGGTGGATGGATGGATGGATAAATGGGTGGATGGATGGATGGACAAATGGGTGGATGGATGGATAAATGGGTGGATGGATGTATATTGGAATGTTTGGGGGTTTTGTTATGATGACCATTCGTTGGATTTAAAAGTGATAGGTTTAGTATTATTAGAGTCACTGGCTTATATATTATTAGATAATATTAATGTCTATTTAAAGCTTCTATATTTCCTACTTCATGTATTAAGCCTGGTTCTCATATAATATTCCAAATCGTCAAAACTAATTTCAACCTTTACACCTTTGTCGTCACTTCCACTTCCTCATAAGCTCACCTGCTTGTTTATGACTATCGGTGGATGGTAATTTATATGAACTTTAGGCCAATTTAGGTCTGTTAACAGAGCAGGAACCGCTTCCATTTCTGGATCTGATGGCACATGTCTAAGTATTCATCGCTAAAATGCAACCTTTTTTTCTTTTCTGAGCTTCAGTGGTCTAAAAGAAAATAATTGGTTCAAATATGATCGCTATGGTAGTCAATTTTTCTAAAAACAACTGGAACGATTTTATGATAAGTAGTTTCTAACATTGGTGCTCTCACCGTAATTCCTTCATCTAGACAAAATAAAGTATGATACTGTCCCAGTGTAGTTAATGAAACGTTGTGGCAAGAACACTAACGGTTCGTTTTCGTTTGTTAACAGGGGTTTGGTAATTACGGTGACCTCATCAAGATGACTATGGCCAAATGTAGAGAAGCAAATAGGATAAAATACACCAAAACACTTCTGTTGGCATTGCAGTTGGTAAATCGTTTTTAAAGTATTTTGACCAATTCATATTGACATAACATGAAGAGTTAGAGTAAAGTAATCAACTCTAAGTTATAACTCTCGCACTACTTAGCAGCAATGATCAATAAACATCTAAATTTCATTAGCTTTTAAAGGTTATTCAATAAAAAGGAGTTTAATGAAGTAATTTAAGCAATCAATAATTAGGCAAGATGTCATCATTCATTTTGTTATGAACCGTATTTTGAAATTACCCAAGCTGTGTACTGCTAACGTAAACAAACCATTTTCTTGTGGAGAGTCAAATCCAAAACCTCAAGTCAAGATTTATTAATGCTAAACCAAGGGAAATTGGGGGTTATGCAACATTGAGCTAGTGCTTGCTAGCAATTAAGTATGTTGAGGAAAGGTTAATGAGTTTGTGCTCTTCAAACGATTATCGGATTTGTTAAATAGTTCCATTGTATTTTTTTAAGTTATGCTTTAGTTTGTATTTGATTAAGAACAATAGGCGACATTGTTGACAAATGCCCACGTTGCATCCTGGGAGATGTTTGGCTTGAGGCAAGAAAGGCTATTTCCAAATAGCGAACGGTACGTGGAAGAACGTGAAGGAAAAAGAAATTAGATCCCGTGTATTTACCGATCTTAACTACAGAGTACCAAAGAAGACTCGACTAGAAATTAGCCTTAAAAGTCTAAAGACGGAAAATAAACGTTTTTGAAACTCAAAGCATACAAACTCCTCGATGCACACGACGTCTTTATCTCAAGAAAAATGCACATAGTGTCCATGCGTCAAATTGAAGATAACCTAGTCTTTCTAGTGAGACGACAACAACTTTATTGTGCCCTATAAATACTGCAAATTTCTGTTTGATAATAATTTGATATTGTTTGTGGTATAGAAAGAGCATAGGAAATGACCCCAGCTAAGGTTGCTAAGACTTAAAGAATATCTGTAGTGTTGCGGGACGATATGCCTGCCTTAAGAAAGACCGTGAGTAATTTCGACAAGTACAAGGACAGATGGCTCTAACAGGGGCTAACTGGTGCAATTTTATTACCATCGCTTCAGCATTGTTTGCTTTCTCTGTAATTGATTCAGGGACATTTTGAGTGCGTCCATGCTTTCTTCATACTTGTGTCTTAGGTTCAGTCGTGGAGTGTAATCCGAATGACTGGGATCCAAATGGAGCTTGCCTGTCAAAAAGAACAACAAATTTATTCTTATAATTGATTTGAAATCATTAATTTTCAAGAAATGCTCAAACAACATACAAGGTGTGAGCTTGTTGAAACCCATGTTTTACTCAGATGGTCAACAGTCGTGCTCAGATGTTCATGATTCTTTTCACTCGGAATACGAAAAAGAATTTTTCCTTTTCGCTCTTATTTTGGTTTGTGCATTTGATAATGCAGCAGGATTTGACCATACATGCAGATAGATTAGGAGAACACGAAATTACAAACTTTGTTGTTTCTCCGCCATCTTGTTTTCTTGCTTCCAGCCAAAATATCTCCAATGATGCAACACTAACATTCAGTAACATTGACATCAGCTGATACTCTCCTATTGTATTCTTTGATTTTTTTTGCTGAGAATAAATGAAGTTCTTACTTTCAAAAACTCTGGCATAGCTATATAAGTACTGCTTAGAGTTTTACTTTTTCAGTTTATTGGTAAATCACTAACATCTTTTAAACACCACGTAAAACCAAAGATGACGGATCTTTATTATTTTCTGTTTTGTAGGAGTTTGAGAAACTCAAGGTAGAGTCAAAAGGACGTCAAATAAACAAGTTGGAAGAATTCAAACTGATAAAGGTAAGTGTACGACATAGTACGGCAGTTTGCTAATGTACTAAAATTACTTTTGCAATTGTAGCTGTTACAATGTAAAGCTAGAAGATAACATTGCAATATCTGATCACCTTTGTTTCCGTCAGGATTTGGCGCATAAATTCTCGCTCACATTTGGTGTTGATACAAATAAGACACGAGCAAGAGAAAGTCTTATCATGCTGCACAGGTATTGATAGTTATTGTAAAAGAACAGCTAGATATATATTGGTGCTGTAGTACAAACACACTTTATGGTGAAGGTCATTTAGTATTTGAGCTCTAATGGTAGTAACTCTTTTCAAGTTCTTAACACTGGTTTCTTAAGCTTAAGCTTAACCGTTACAGTGTAGAGCTTTTCAGTGATAATGCTGTGTTATGGAAACAATGAGTGGAGTGACTGGGTTTAAACATGCAGCTAGTACCAAATTTAACAACAAGAGCATATATATATTTATTAGCAAAAATACAATTCAAACCCCATTTGACCCGCAAATACCAAATGCTAGTCAAGGCAGGCCAAATGAGTTGAACACACATGTCCATTATTATTTGAACACCTTCCTTGTAACCGCTGTAATGTTATCAAATGAAGGGAATATAATTGCGTCAAACAACAGTTACTTTCAGTAGAGTCATTGGAATTTAGAAGCAACGCCCAAATAACAGCCCAAGCACTATCAGTACTTCAACTTACGGAAGTTAGGTTTCTATATAAAACAAACTTTTCTTTGGAAAACTGTAAAAGGGCCTTATATAAGAATACATTTTTTTGGTTGGTGGAAGAAACTATACTTTAAGAAGTCGTAAAAAGTATGTTACTTGAGACGTTAAACTCTTTAGATTAGCTCCAGTGTCATGATATTTTTGGTAATGAATTTTTCACACCTATATGATGTAAGTATTAACATAGCTAGCGATCCTTAGGGGAAAAAAATTAATTGAGAAGATAATGACTTGTAACTGATATTTGTCGCAATTCCAGGGAAGCCATTATTTACAGTTTCAGTGGAAGTGCTAGTGAGATGGAACCTCCACCAAACTTAGAGTTTCTGGAAATCCTTAATGAGTTCTCAGCAAGGCTCATTCCTCAAGATAAATCTGGGAAGAATGGAGTGTAAGTTCCAGTATATGGAAGAAATGGAAAATAGTATATAAAGTGCAGTTGTGTAAAGAAAAAAATAAGTATTTTATCGAATTATTTTCAAGTTTCTGTAAAATTGGAAAATCTTTCTGAAACATCCATTGATTTGAATTTATTTGTTAGACCCCTGCTACAATCTAGTTGTTTGTGGCTCATATCAGCAGGTCTTAGTTAGCCTATTAAGTCCGTTTCATGGCTGCCTACTTTATTTTACTTTGCAACAAGTAATTACGTTATTATTACTATTAATTATAATTTATTATTCATCAATGTATTACATTCTTGTTACAATCTTATTCTAGGCTGAAGTATTTAGAAGAACATGCAGGTCAGGTCAGATTCACCAAGAAGGGAGGTCTGTGGAGTCCACTAACAACATACAAGACTGGTTTAGCCGGACAAGAAGTTTCTAAAGATGGTTTGTATTGGCAGTATTAATAGTTTGTATTGGCAGTATTAATAGTTTGTGTTGGCAGTATTAATAGTTTGTATTGGCAGTATTAATATTTTTTATTAGCAGTATTAATAGTTTGTGTTGGCAGTATTAATAGTTTGTATTGGCAGTATTAATAGTTTGTATTGGCAGTATTAATAGTTTGTATTGGCAGTATTAATAGTTTAAGTAGTTGGAGAATTATTTGCCAGAGGTCAAATGCTTGCTGTGAGTGTATGTTTTGGTTTGTTAGGTTGCAATACTATTTCATCTTGTATACTTCTACTAGTTCCATGCACACATACTAGTTTAGCTAATACAAAAGTAATATTACCTGAACTGAATCGCAAAACTCAGTCAGAAAATAGAGCCGGACATTTTAATGCATTCCGAAGATTTATTTTCTAGAAATGTTCTACTTCTCACGCAAAAACAATTTAAATCACCAACTTTTTGTTATAGAAACATTTCTTTTCTGGAAATATACATAAGACATTACATGCAGCAGTTATAGTTGTTTCAATGAGGTTGGTGTTTTTGCGATTTTATCCTCACAAACTGCTCCCTGTAAATCTTGTCAGTTCAAATTTCTAGTGTAGAAGAGACTCTTTCATCTCTGTTTTACTCGTTTTGCCTCATTGAAAAATTTTGTGTTTCCCGAAAGAAGTAACAACTGCATTCATGTAAAATTCATTGCCGCGTAAGTGCAGAATTATTGGATGCGAACAGAATTTTGCTTCTTAAATAATTTATGTCATGTTTCTATTATGTTGTATTTCCTTCCTCAGATATAGTGCTACTTATTCGCTGGAAAATGTTTTACTTTTTGAGCAAATAAAAGTTAACCTATGAAATAATAAGAGTTACGTTGTTCCTTTCATCTGTATATATAGGAGCTGCTTCCCGTAAAGGTAGTCGAGTTAAGAGGAAATTGGAAGTTGTTACTGAGGAAAGTAAGTATTGGTTATCTCTGTAACATGGTATATTTGTATTTAAGCATAATCTATCTGATGTTGAAACAATATTGTATCTTAGAAGGAGACAGTGTACAGAAAATGAAGCAGCACAGGAGCATGACCAAGCGAAAACGAAGTGAGTCGCCGGAGCAACACAAAGACAAGGAGAGTTTAAGAGAGCAATTGAGCACTGATGATGAAGACGAAAGGTATTTTAGTATAGTCAAGGATTTTAAGATACAGCAAAGTATGTACATATCGTACAAGAACTTTTCATATTCATTAGTTTGTTCTTTCTTACCTATTTCAGCGTTGTACAAATAATTATGCCGAGTACAGTTTCAGGAGTACAGTGGTAGGGGTTCAGTGATTTTATGTTTCAGTTTAAAATCACCGTTTGCTTTACAGTTAAGGTTTTCCTCACTTGAACACACTAAGGGAGAGAGGGATTTGTTAAGTGAAAAACAAAACGAGCATCAAAAGCACGAGTTTTTAAGGGTGTTCCTGGGAAATTATTTGAAATCTGAAACCTCTAAGTGCAGTCAGTTCAGCTTGTTTAAACGCATGAAAAAAGTAGAAAAATCACTCACTCAATCGGGGTTATCCACGTGTTTATTAAATTTTTTTCAATATATTCTGGATACATGTATTTCTCTTCAGTCACTCTTTCGACGGATCATTTAGGACCATTAAAACCGAAACAGAGAACAAATTTAAAGAGTGCCCTGTCATTGACATTGGCCCTAATAATTTCCCAGATGACTCGAGCATGGCTTGTGAACAAGAATAATAAGTTGGGGAACACGTGGCCGAAACAACTTGTTAAGAAAGGGAGAGATTATCTTCTGCTGGGAGACTCAATCCTGCAGCCCATCAGAGAGGCAAAAATGTATATAGGAGATGTAAAAATGCTCGGTTTGGCTAAGTCTGGCAGACGGATTAAAGATGTGAAAGTCGTGTTTCTAAATTTCGCCAAGAAGCCTTAGTTCCTGTTACAGTGTGCAATTTGAGATTTATCAACAGCCGTGGAAAATATTTACTGTTGTAACAAAGTCAAACGTTTAACCTGATTAGTAATTCCATGAATTTAATACTCGAAGATGGAAAAAGTGAACATTTTGAACAATGATATCCCACTCACCTTATTTGGATTGAATAAACTACATCCCTCTCACTTATGTTCGGAGAATTAATGTAACGCATCGACTATTTGCATTTATTTAAGTGCAGTCTTTTGGATTCTTATGTGTTTTTCCCATCCCGATAGATTATTCATGTACAAGATAAAGTGTGTTTAAAATGTGCAAGATAAAACCCCTAGATGATTAAAATGGACTCTTACACAACCCAATACACACACATATATATGTATTTGATATATAAACTATAAAGATAAAGAAAGATCGACGTGTGTCACTTGGTGATTTAACACGGGATTTAGCCATTTGATGTGCATTGCTTTTCTAAGCACATCAATCTTTTTTTGTCTTTATAGTTTTTGTTTTTGATTGCAATATACATTTGCACGTGCTCATATAAACTATTTGATACATGATATATACCGACGAGTATTTTAGAATGGAGCGGGCCTAAACGATCAGTAATCACGAAAGGAAAAAATTAAAAATGAAAAACAATTGACGAACGTACATAAGTTGTAATTGTTTATGTATGCTGGAATATCCAAGCCAAAGAAAAAGAATTTATTTTTGCAAACCTAGCTGTTCTTTTATATCATCTTGATGTCTAATTTTCTACTTTAAAGAAATTCAGTGTTTTGTTTCAAAGCTAGCGGTTTTTGCTTTTCAATTTCTCAGTTGCCCCATGATCCTAAATGTTCACACTCGGCGTTTTACTCGTCTAAGCATCACGAAACTACGAAAAATAGAAAATATAAGCTTGTCCTAACACGTCGAAAATAATCCATAATATTTATTAAATTCTTAACGTACATGCTGTTCACACATCTGGATCAAATTGACCGTTATTGGTTTTGACAAACACGCTAGGCTCGGGTTGTTCTGCCACACCAGAATCTTATCATAGCTGTTTCCTTATTATCACCTACAGCATACAAGGAAGAAATAAATAAATTAATTGTTGAAGCTGTTAGAGACAATAAGCAATACTTAGGCGGCGACACTCTCGACAAGAAGTCCGGGTAATACTAATACAAATAGTGCTTGCCCAGCATGCCTGCTTTGCATAATTTTGATGTAACAAAGGTTGTTCATAAAAAATCAAAAGCTGGGCGAAAATTCTCAGAGCTTAGAGTTTTTGGTTGGACACCATTTTGGGTGTTTGGTTTGCACAAAATTTACCCACGCTCGTCTTTTCTCTTTTCGGAAGCAGTGAAGGACAATAATCATCACCTTAATCGAGAAATTTGTGAAGACTAATGTTCTCAGTTGAAGTATCGGGAAGGTTTGATTAATTCCAAGCTACACGTCAAAACGGCATCGGACTATGCTTAAATGCTTAAATAAAATTTCCCTAATTTTAGCTATTGCTAATGTGTAGGGTTTAGGCCAGTCACAGTCGCCGCAGATTGTGGGCGCTCTGATATTATCTAAACAGAGCGCGGCGGATTTAAATTTTTCAATGGTAGGTGCAGAAACGACAGAATTTGGTAGACAGTTCCAGGTTCTGATGTTCCTTAGAAAAAATGAGTAAGAGAAGGCCAGAACATCACTGTTAACTTGTCTATATTTAGAAGAGTTGTATCTAGAGGAACGGGAATTTTCCTGAACACAATGAGGAAAGCTGATGTTTACTAGATTGTTACGGATTTTGTAGAACATGGTACATTGAGCCAAAAGGCGTCTGTTTTCTAAAGTTGTCCACCCAAGGGAGGTGACAAGTCCCGAAGTGCTTTGGTAAGGATCATAAATATTAGTCACAAATCGTGCCGCATTTTTTTGGACCTGTTCTATTTGGTCACATCTCTGGCAAGCTATGATAAAAAAAGATTTCAGACTGCACATTTTAATATCCTTGCATTTTATAGATTTTTATTGATAACCGTTCACGCCACGTCCTGGCAACCATCAGATTTGCTTTGGGGCTTTATAACGCGACTGATGACAAATTAAAATAAAGCATACCCGGGGAGACAAAGTGCAACCGAGCTGTGAGATATAGTATAAATGTGCTGCATCGCGTCGCACTGTGCCTCCCCGCGTATGTTTTAATTTTGTCATTTAATCGCGCATTTACAAAGCCCCGAACTGTTAGTAGCCAGGACGTGGCGTGAACGGTCATCAAGAAATTCAGTTTGCTTTCTTTTGACGAGAAAACGAGCTTTCCTGTTCTTTGAGCTAGGATTGTTGGTGCCCAGATGAACGTTCCCGGTTAGAGTATTTATTAATCTATGGGCGGCAGTGATTTTGTGGCGACCCGGCAGTTAGGAGAGAATTTATTGAGCTTTTTGTGTGATGTATCATGATCTCAACCCGCCAGCCTTTTTTTTTTCTTTCTTACTGGAGAACCACCCATTTTCTAATTACTCCTAAATGACTTCTTATGGTCCTTAAACGTACAAGCGAGACAAAATGAGACAACAATTGAGGTAAAGAAACTTTATTTTTAACTTTTGCTCAAAATAGAAGTATAATAATCTCGAAAGAGTTATTTGTCTCATACTCTATACAAATCACTATAATTGTAAAGGCGATTCAATCGATGAACTAATACTAAGCTTGGGTTGGCTGTGGTTATTCCAGCTGGTTTCCACCGATTTCTTCTCGATAAGCTCTCGTTTCTTGCTATTAAAACAATTTTCGTGATACCAAATTGGTACTAAAAGTAACTAGGTAATAAGATTGGATTGTACGTATAGCGAGTTATTCTGTTTTCAAAAGATGCACTTGTGAACGTAGTTGTGTTTACTGATTCGCATTTCTCTCGAGGAGAGATCGAGCAAAGTTAACCTTTAATTTACCGATTAAGATGAGGCGTGGTCTTTATTTTCTACCTGGGAGGTTTTTGTAATTTGCAAATAATTTGAGTATTCCTTAGCTCCCAGCTTTTCAATTTAGATTGACTTTGAATATTAATAGCTTAGTTGACTAGATTTGTTTAGAAACAGCGCAGGAAATGAGTAAATTTCCTATCAACTCGAAATTTGTTAAGGCGTGCTTCATGAGTAATCAAACTGAAAACTTTATTGCACGTAGAAAAAGCTGTTAGGCAAGTACAATTTTGAAACTGTCATATAAATATATCTATGCATGTTTTTAGTCTATAGTGGTAGCCCAGATGAAAAATAGAAAACCCAGCACATTCGTTTTAAAACAAAATAACTCAAAGTGTAAAAGAATGCTGGTAAAGAAATACAAATCAATGATAGCCAAAAAAAAATTACTTGAAAAACTAGAGTATTCCTTAGCTCCCAGGTTTTCAATTTAGATTGACTTTGAATATTAATAACTTGGTTGACTAGATTTGTTTACAAACAGCGTAGGAAATGAATAAATTTCTTATCAACTCAAAATTTTGTTAAGGATTGCTTCATAAGTAATCAAATAGAAAACTTTATTGCACATATAGAAAAAGCTGTTAGGCAAGTTCAATTTCGAAACTGTCGTCATATAAATACATCTATGCATGTTTGCAGTCTATAGTGGTAGCCCAGATGAAAAATCGAAAACCCAGTAAACACAATAACTCAAAGTGTAAAAGAATGCTGCTAAAGAAATACAAATGAATGATAACCAAAAAAAAAAAATTACTTGAAAAACCGAATGCTTTGATAAAATGTTGTCAGTTTGTTTGGTATGACTAGCTTGAAAAACTATTATGTTCACCGTCTTGATTCAACAAGCTAGAAACATACTGAGAAAGTTATGGCGTTAATAAATAATAATAAACTTAAAGTTAAATTTGTTGTTCAAAAAAGCACCTGTCTTCCTTTGAGGTAGAAAAAAAGCGATCTCGACAAAACGATGGAAGATAAAAGTTTTCATTCATACCACTTTGGAAAATTGCTTTATTAACATTCCCTCTACAGAACATGAATAACTTAGATTTGCTTGAGGTAATACACGACCTTTCTCTTAAATTAAAGTTTGTTTGTAACTAGAAGAGTTGTTTGTCGAACTAAATTTTTCTATGAAATCTTGACTGCGAAAATGCAGAAGCTAATCTTCATTAGGCTTGCAAAATCAACTTCGATTTAGTTATTTTAGTTTATAAACAGAAACCTTGCAGAATTTGATGCCAATTTACCGTAAAATTTTTCAGTTCCCTTTCTTTCTGTAAAAGCGTTCATTTTTCAAAGTTATTTCTTTTTTATATCGGCAAAAAGCTCCAGTAAATTAATGCTTCTTCTTTTTTCTGTTGTTGATGGTTTTCTGTTTTGACCAAGAAGGTCGAATCTCTGGGAAAACGTCTTTTCCACGTTTTGTGTTTCGCAATGCAACAATGCTTGTTGGTAATCCTCCAATATTTCCTCCTCAATTTCTAACTTTCGTAGCAAAACAAGTAAAATTCCCATATCGTGCGAGAAATCATCTACATACATATCAATTAGCATTTCGTTCATTTTTTTCTTTTGTTCTGTCCGGAGAGAAGGAATATCAGCATCGGTTTTGGAGCGAACCCAATCTTCTGCAAGAAGTCGCTCCTTTAGACCGTTTCCTTGAATTCGTCCTCGCGCTGATCTTGCACGTCGAAGTTTGGCTTTTTCTCTTTTCTCTTTTTCTTTTTTCTTTTTGTGTTTTTCTTCATCTTCTTTCCTTTTTTTCTCCTTTAATTTTTCTTTTTCTTCTTTTTCTTTTTCTTGTTGTGTTTCTTTTGCTTTCTGGCGTCTTTTATTTACAGTGTTGCGTCCACCACGAAGCATGATTTGTTTTCTTTCACTAGCTTCAAGAGTCGCTGTTCTGACCTTCAGATATAAAGACTGGTATCCTTTTCAAGTTGTTATCAAGCTCTTATCAAAACAGCGATTTTAAAATTTCTCCAATATTTTATCGTTTAGTAACAAGATGCACCAATGAGCAGGTTTATGTATTCTGTCCAACTGAAGTCATTGCCTTGATTATGCTTCGAATTGAAAGACATGAAGAACAAATGTATTTTGCCTATTTTTAGCTTTTCAAATCATCTCCCAGAATGGTTTGACACCTGCTGTTGTTGTGTTTTTATACAAATGTTCTTGTCAGGTAAAATGTGAATACGAAACCATGGAAGACTCATCGCATATTTTATTAAACGAGATCGTCTGGTTATATTATATATAGAATGTAAGTCAAAAGTTGTCAACAAGTAAATTTTGATCAAGTAAGAAAATAATTAATACAGTATTCTGAAATACCTTTTTAAGCAATCTTAATTTTCACTACTTGACATGGACTACTGAGTTATTGTAACGCCTGAAATTAAAATCACTAAAAACCATCCCAAACAAACAATCTTAAAAGCATTTTCAAAGTATAAATACACTGTAAGTGAATCAGTTTTGGAGTCAATAAAAACCAAGTCATACACTGGAAAAATAATATCTAACATGCTTAAAACAATTTTACATCAATTCTTATTATTGGTTCTAAAATTGAAGCCGTTAAGTAAAATCGTCCAAGTAGATTTCAAGTAACATTTGGTTTATTTTATTTTACAAGTTATGTTTTTTGCGAATTGTTGGGACATCTGCATATGTTTTGGCGCGAAACCATTCTCGCGCACGGAATCGCTCCTTTCCAATTCGACTCTTTCCTTACACTCGATCCTTGTTAGATATTGCACTTTTGTATTTATTTTTTCCTATCTTTGTTTTTTCACTAACAAATGGCGTCCTCCTCTCTCTCATTCTTGAAAGAAGCTTTTGTAATATGGGGATTTTAACCTAATAAACTTTATGTATACCAAACGATAGTTGAATTTTGTACCATGCATATGTTACTGAACATTAACTAAACAAGTTATAAACAATATACAGTCGACAGAAATATACTAATATAAAAACTAGAGTCGGCATAGTACGGTGGGAAACAACCTCCCAAATGTAATCTTAATTTTACCTAAAAAAACCTATAGTACCTTGCTATAAATATGACTATAAGTGTAGCTTAACTGTTTTACAGTCTGTTATTCCTAATAAATTAATCTCGGAAAGCTTTACATTTTCATCAACAAGTTTAAGTGTTTATCCATTTAAAACATTCTGCCAATTTGTACATGAACATTCGATTCCATGAAAAGATGAACCAGTGTTTCTGGTTCTTTGTTACAAAAGCTTCATTTATCATTTGGTATACTGAGTTTCCACTTTGCAAAAAAATCCGTCATTTGTTGAAATTCTTCTATGTAAATATTTGAAATGAAAATTTCTTAGTTGAACAGAAGATGTACATAAAAAGATATAGAATATACTTCTTTTTAATGCATATTAAGAGGATTTTCGGCTGACAGAAACTTAAGTCTCTAGCCCCCATTTTGCTGGGTTGTTTGGAATTGATGTATTATTCGTAACAAGTATTTTGTAAACAGTTTTATTTAGTTTCGGTTGAGTAACAATTTCTTTTATAGTTAATACTGAGTTTTCTTTGGTTTTTTCCTAAGAGCTTAATTTTAAAAACTTTTTGTTGCTGCCAAAATATAAGACATATATCGGAGGCGTCGTGGGGGAGGGGGG
>JANCMA020460694.1:0-10760 GCA_024336925.2 Zoanthus solanderi | reverse complement strand
CCCAACCTCCCCTCATCCAACGCACTTCAATAGTTTATTTCAAAATTATTTGAATAAAAACTAATTCTCTGAACAGTATATGATCAATATATCTATTTTCCACTCTAGAAGCACAGCTTGGCAGCTGGCCATCGTAGTTACAAGTTCAGTGAAAATTGGAAGCAGTAAAAACTGTTAGTTTGCCTTCCAACAAAAACAATTCATTCTATATTCAAGCAGTCAAACTCATTTAATTGTTTGCTCGTCAATACTGCAAACACAGTTCAGCAGTGATTAATTTCTCGTCTTTAAAACGATAGGTTCCTGTCTCTAAAACAAATTTAAAATTAGCTTGTTAAAGTAAAAAAACATAACTATTGTGGTTCATTTCTCCCAATCTATTCAAATTTTATACTTTGGATGGAAAACAAGTGAGTTGTTAAGTTTGACATTGTAGAAACAGCTGCGGAAAGCTTCTTTTAATTACACTGAGACTTTTCTCTAGCTAGCGCCTTATGAGAGTCAATACATTTTGTCTGACGCTTTGTTGCAAGCTCAATTTCTGTCCGATGAGTTCGAACTAAAATTGTTTCTATTTGCACATTTCGCAACCATGAAACGCAGTTACAATTGCATGTTAAAATAAAAAGTGCAGAAGCTTGTATCTTCATAGATACACATACAGTGTACACGTGTATTAGAAATTACTTGACCCTAGAAGCCTCAAGAGGGGTTGAGTCGAACAGACCCCCCTTCCCCCCCTCGATTTTTTTGCTCTCAAATCTGAACGCCTCAACTAATTGCCAAAAGCTTTGGCATAACTGTTCCTTGATAATGAATACATGTTTTGAAATTAATTGACTGATATCATCACAGAAAGTCAAGAAATTTTGATTTTTATAAAACTCTTGTAGATTGTTTTCTAAAAATTAAAAAATAATTGTTACGTTTTATTTTCTTTCCAGATATTTCCTATCTATTCCTGAAAATATCTCTCAATTTTAGACAAAATCTCAAAAAATCGAAAATTAACCCAAGATGGCGCCCATTTTCATTTTTTAAGCCTTGATCACCATGGTAACAAGATAATTGTCACGTGATTAGTATTAAATAAAACTTCGATGTCCAATTAACATTTATGTAAATATCAATAGCATAACGAAAATCTTGGGGAGGGTTTCAACGAATCACCCCCCCACTACCCCCTTGAAGCTATATATATTAGGATAAAAGGCTTGAGGCTTGGAGGGTTAATATAAAAAAAACTGATTTTTAAAACATTTGAGGCTAAAATCCCTAAAATATTTAAGAAAATTCTGCTTCGGCCCAAAAATAAACTTTTTATAGAAAGGTTTTAAGCCAATGGCCGATTATCATAACTTAGAGTGAAGGCTTACTAAGAACTAAATAAACATTGACGAAACTGGTCCAGGGAAGTTTTCAGCAATCAAAAGGAAGTTGAACTTGAAAATGTAAATTTACATGTATTTGGGACTTTTACAAACAAATGTGTTTTTATATCCATTCCTTGACCCGTGTCCTTAAAAATAAGTAACACACAAAAAGTGCTAGCTCATGACCAAGAGAAACGCCATATGCTTGCGCTTCGCGAACTAGCAAAGTAACCTGACGCCGGTTACACAATGTTGTTAGAAAAGATCTTCGTGGTTATGTCCGCAATTTTAGAGCAACTGCAAAAGGAAGGCTTTAAAATAGATCATTGATTTTAAAATGAAGCACTTATAAAGCGCCTTCTGATTGGCAGTTTAGCAATGTTCTGATTTTCCATAAAGCAACAACACTGCAATTCTATAACAAAACGACATGCGCAGTTTATAAGTAAACAAACCAATAAGAATAGAGGACTATAAGTACAGCTCATCTCTCCAATAGTGGGCAAGGCTTAGATCTCGTTTATCATCTTCTAAATCGCCACAAGAACTAATCAAAGGCCGTGTGAGCCACCTCATGGATGAATATGTTTTACAACAGATTTTTTGCATAACCAGAAAAGCACTCCGAGCGCGCAGACCCCCGCCAAGCATATTGTGATTCTTACGCAACATTGTAGTCCTATATATATGTTCTAACCCCAAACAATCTGGCTATTTACTATGGAGTTATATATACATAAGTTGAAAATAGCCCTATTTTGCAATGCTAAAGAATCCTTAAAAAAATTCCTAGATCCAGACTGCTCTCTGGATCACCCCCAAAATTTAATCAGTTCTTCCTCATCCCATTTCCGACATTTCCTGAAAATTTCATCACAATCTGTCCACAAGTTTTTGAGTAATGTTGCTAACAAACAAACCTACAAGCAAACAAATTACAAGCCCTGCCAAAAACTTAACCTTCTTGGCGGAGGTAATAAATAAAATAGCTTGTAACGTTCTTGAAACAAATAAGTGGAAAATCCAAAGAGGAGGTGAATATTGGCGGATATATATATATTTAAGGGTTAGTTACTTTCAGTTCATAGTCATCTATTCGTTCATTATATCGCCAGCGCGTGGGTGCATAGTTAGTAGAGTTAGTCCACTTTAATAACTTTGGTGGGTGTATATGTAAACAAACTACTCACATCCAGTAACTAACCCTTAAATATACCATAGTCTTCAAATATGGTAAATGTACGAGTCAGCTTGAAGTTAAAAGGGAGCTGAAAAGAGTTTGAGAAAATAACGTTACAAAGTAGATTTTCCGGGTTTTCTAAAGAAGAAATAGAAAGACTTTTGAAGAATTCCGTACCAGCAATGACATAGAAAGCAACAAGTTTTGGCATGGTAAGTACCTCAAGGTTTCAAAGAAATTATTTTTTAAAAAAAAGTTGTAGATTCTCGGTGCACACGTTTCATTGGTATCAAAGTTTTCCGCTGCCATTTTCAAGGGTACAAATTTTACACTTCTGATTTCTAACTTGAGCTTTTAACATCTTTTAAAATTTTTTTCGAAAGTCAGTTGTTGTATTTACTCATTTAACAGATTTTCTTTGAGATTGAGATGGTTATAAACTTTGTTCTGCAAAGCCGCTTGCTTATTTAAATTTTCATTCAACTACAGTTGCATTTCTCGCTACTAAATAACTTAAACTTTTAACACTTATTCAAGTTTTTGTCCAAGGTTGTTGCATTTTCTTCATTTGACAGATTTTCTTTAAAACTGAGATAGTTGTAAACTTTGTTTAACAGAGCAGCTTGTTTAGCGTTTAAATTTTCATTCAACTGCGATTTCAAAAGGCGCGCATTTCATTTGATTTTCTCTTTGTTGTAAACCGTGTCGACTTCTGGTCGTTTTGTAAAACTGAAATGGATATGAAAATCTGGGTGTAGTTCTCAAGTTTCGTAGATTTTAGAAAGCTCATTAATTTTAATAAAACAATTATTCCACTCGCGCTTGTTGGATATGAGTGATTATAGCCAACGAGGCGCTATCTATCATTTCATATCCAACGCGCGCTCGTAGAATAATTGTTAAATATATATAAATCATACATATATATATATTAGTTATCACCTTGTCAATATCTCCCATCATGGCATTCTTCACTGCATTGGACTTGACTGCCCCAGGCATTGCAAATGTGACAGTAATGTTTTTTGATGCCACCTCATTTCTTAGTACTTCAAAAAATCCCTGCAATTAGCATATTAATTAATTAAGCAATTCAATTTCACTGGTTTCCAAAACTGTTTTTAAGTTACAATAATAACTCAATACATATAAGCATTGTGTATTTGAGGAGGAAGATAGAATAATTTCTATTAATCTTTTTTTAATTTAATTATTATATTTGCTACTATTACTACTACTATTGCAACTACTACTACTACAACTACTACTGCTACTACTACTACTACTACTACTACTACCACAACTACTACTGCTACTACTATTACTACTACTATTACTACTACTACTATTACTACTACTACTATTACTACTACTACTACTACTATTACTACCACTAATACTACTACTATTACTGCTACACTACTGCTATACTACTACTATTACTATTACTACTATAATAATAATAATATAAAATTGTTATTTAAATTATTAAACCAAAAAAGATAAACAAATATAAAATATTTTACATGAAGTCCGTTCTTTGCTGCCATAGAAGAACTTGCCCTTGGAAAACCTGCAATTTTTTGACAAAGATTTAGATGAAAAAGGTAAATGTTTGTGAAGTATAACTAGATGTTTAACATGCATGTGTAATGTTATTTTAAAAAAGGAGAAAAAACAGCCAGGTATTATCAGGAAACTATGGTCAGTTTTTGGTGTCGCCACAAGAAAGAAAAATCAAAATGATGGCACCTGCACATACACAATAATAAGATGATTGAATTACCAAAACTGAAAGTCACTCTCTAAGGTTTAGAAGCCCAGGCAAGTGACCATGACTTCACATGACTTTTTTTGTATTGCATGCATGGTAAGCAAGTCTCTCTCACTCACTCGCAGCAACACTAATTTTGGACATTCACTAACCAGGTGATCAATTAATGTACCCAGATGGGGAAACGTGGTTTCCTGTTAAAGGAGAATTGAATGCTAAAACTAAGCTATTTTTGTTTGAATCTACTGGTATAGTAGATTAACTCTGTAAAGTTTTTTTAAAAATTAAAGTGAAATTACATTGAGAAATTAAATATATAAATTAAGAAAAGTCTCAAGAAAAGGTTTGATACAGTAGTTGCAAATGAGATTGTCAGCTGTATGGTATGACGTAGGTTACGATATTCAGAGCTTAAATAAGGCAGTGTGCTTCGAAACCTTGATATTTTTTGGGCGATCTATGTCTTGTGAAATGTGTTTTTCTTTTATAGCAGCCAAAAGCCGCATTACCATTCTAGTATCGTAACCTACGTCATAAACAACAGCTGACATCTCATATTGAGCTGCCAATCATATCTTGTCGATTCGTTACAAAACATCAAATAATTTTGAACTGCTCGGCTAACAGCTTAAAAAAACTTCATATAGTTGTTCTATTATGTCTAAATTTTCAAATGATGAAATGTCAATTTTAGGGTTTAGTTCTCCTTTAACTTGCTCTACCACCCTCCCTCCGAGCCTCCTTTTGGGGATTTTCCTCGTTAGGGAGCATGCAGCTTCTTTTTCTCCTTTTTTATGCCACTATATCTTTACTAAGGGTTTTGAAATGAGAATTGTCAGTACTTCGAGATCATTACTTAAAGTAGCCAGCCTTTGACTTGCATTGTTGCAATGATAGTCAGTGGGGATGTTGTCACTAGTGATTACTTGGGTCTTTAGCAACGAGGACGGGAACGTGAACGAAGACGGCTCAGAAAAATCACATTTCTGGTTCGCTCTTTACTTCTTTGTGCAGTTCATAAGGGTTTTCTTTTCTTTTCCTTAAACTTTGTGAACAGAAAAGAGTTTAAAATGTTTTACTATGAAACTAAACAAGTACCGAGAACATTTTTGTTACTACGTCCTTGTAGTCTCAAAAACTTTAGAAAAGGTCTTTTCACGTTCCAATTTTAACGATAACTCCGTGCAGGTGCTCAGCTTGATGCATTCCAACGTACAGTTATTGTATTTACTATGGTGTTTTGCTGTCGCCGTCCTCATTGTTTAAAGTCCAGGCAAGTAAATGATAAACTAGTGGTACCTATCGCTAAGGCCTGGTTTACATATGGCCGCGTTAACGGTCGTTCAGGGTCGCCCGGATCTTTTAAGATCTGCTTAGACAACCCTCGACGATCGGGACGACTATATGAAAACTTAACCGAGACGACCGCAAACGATTGAAAAAACCCTAACGACCCGGGTGGCCTCGATAGAACGGAGCTTTATCCGGGCGACCTGGAGCGACCCAGAGAAGATCCGAAAAGACTGAAACGACCACATGGAAACGACTGGATACCTTTTGTGCGTTTTTATTTGTGTAACTGAAATATTGGGGACTGGTCCATCAGCTGGTGTCAAACGATGCAAACGGACCAAAACGACCGAAAACATCTCAAAACAGTCGTTCTTTCCATTTGTATTCATAACCTTTTTTCTGGGTTACTGGGATTTGCTGGAATAAATACTGTTTTTTCACAACACTTGGTGTCAGAAATTTAAAAAATAGCTCATAGATGAAAGTTAAAAGCATTTGCTATGGATTATAACTTTAAAAAATCATATAATTTTAGTTCAAACATTATTTATTATTTCAGAGGTAATTATTAGATGGAACATATTTTGTATAAACTTCTCTCCAAACACTATCGGTGTTTTGTCAGTTCCAAACCATCTGGAAAAATTAAACCTGATATCGCTTAAACAGACCCCGTCAACACGAATCCGGATATTTTGGAAACCGGATATTCTTTGAGTCCATTCACCGAAACCGCTTCTTTTTGAAACCACTATCAAGGGTGGATTTTTTTTAAATGCGTCTAATGAACGGATTCTTATGAAGTGCCAGCGCGAAACAAAATATTCAAATACGCTGACGTCATGACGTCGGGTCCAGGCTGCTGAATCAGATCTCAAGCTCAATTTGTGCATTCCTAGTATTCATGTGATGGCTGAAGTATAGACTGCAAAACAGTCTCTTCCTTCGCCTGGAGATGGAAAATCCAAGCTCGTTCATCAAATGGGAAACTGGGAAGAAGAAAATGAACAAGCGGATGGGAGCAAAAAGGAATGGGGCCCCATTTCCTCTTCCCAGTCTCCCATTTGATGAACGCGCTTGGATTTTCGATCTCCAGGCGAAGGAAGAGACTGTTTTACAGTCTAGCTGAAGTACCGCTTTTCTCCGTACAGTACGTAATGTTATTCAAAGCTGTATAAACATACTTCAAAACGGTGTCCAAAAATTTCAAGATTATCACTGGTTCTAATTTTAAAATACTTTGGTAATTTCCAAAAACAGACCTGGTCATGTAATGAATTGCTGATCATGACCAGACCAGTGGGTATAGATGGTACGTAACAAGGTCAAGGCGAAAGAATTACTGATGATGATCAGACCAGTGGGTATACACATCAAGAAACAATAAAGAAAGGCAATAGAAAACAGCAGTGTTTGAAGATAGAAAAGATTGTCAAAAAAACTAAACAATGATTTAAAACATTAAATAAAAACATTGGCAATAATCGAGTCCGATGTTTGTTTAAGATATCGACTGTACTGCAGAAAGACCATGTACAAAATGCCGTAATATGTAGGTTCTGAAAAGATCTAATAGCCACTAAATGTTTATGTAAATATGAATAATAAAATTTTTTGATGTAGTACATTGGAAATCATTTATAATTCATGTTTATTTAAGGATGGAATTTTGAATTCACGGGTGAAAAACATTTCGTGGATCAAACAATTGAGCTCTTACATTTCTCCAACACAAAAATTGTTGTGAATAGACTTGGTGTTTGTACTGTGGCAGGTATTGATGCAATGCTATTGTTTTCCATTGCCTTACTATTTTGTGTTTTTGATTAGTATATGCTTTGCTCTAGTATGTTAATTCATTTCCTTAACCTTGTTGCATTGCCTTAAGACATCATTAATTAGACATGATGTTGTCGAGATGACATCGAAACATTGTCTTTTTCAGCAAGTTTTTGTCATTTTAAAAATGTTTTAAAAAAGTTACTTTAAAGTTTAAAAACTTGAATAACCATTAATTGTTATCATTCTAAAAGTTATTTCAAAATGTTTATCCAATGGATAAATTAGGCCCGAGTCGCACATTTTACAGACTATTTCTGGAAAAAATATTCAGGTCTAATTTTAGAGAAAATGTTTTCTTTTAAAAATCGAAGAGTCGCAACTAGGCATAAAAATTGACAAAAAGTTAAAACGTTCTCTAGTTTAAAATTTTTAAAAAACAACAAGCTTTCGGTTGTCAAGCTACAACCTTTAATGTTTTCTGCGCCCTCACTTTCAAAAATGTGTTACTCTTAGCTCGGAAATGAGCGTTACTAAAACCAGGAACAGGGAATGGAGGAATGGTGAATGAACGTTTTTTAATGTCTTTAAAAAAAGACGTTGACTTTTTAACGTCTTTTTTTTAAAGGAAAAAACGTTTTAACGTTTTTTAAAAAACGTTTAAAGATTTTTAAAACGTTTTGAATTAAGAAATGATCCATGGTTAGCGTGCGTCTATAGAGTTATGGATGCACGCTGAAAGTTTAGAGAGAATGAGAGGAACGTAATGAGAAGCGAAGCCGAGTGTTTCTCTAGCTTATCGAGTGCCCTCCAAACTTTTCAAGTGCATCCATAACTCGATACATGCATAGCTAAAACATGGACCATTTCATTTATAACATAGCCGACCATTTTGTATTAAGTTTCCCCAATCACACTGCATTTTATTGAGTCCTGATATTATTTTCTATTCTTTCACACGAGCGCAAAACAGTGTCTCAAGTAGTTTTTAATGGAGAAATAAACACATGCAGTAACTTTAAATCGTTTCACACAGAAAACAACTGATTGAATCCATAATTCTCCTAAATAGAGTTTCTGAAAAACGCGCATGCATGATACGGAAACTCGATCATGTGAAACGATCCTGTAAACCATTAAAAATATGCTTTACTGCTTAAAGAAAAATTGAGAAGTTCTTCATCGTAGTTTTCAGCCATTTTTCTAGAAGTCAGAAATCCTCAACTTCGCGAGCGTACAAACGTGCTCGCGTCATCATTTAGTTGCACGCCGTGTATATGTTCAGATTTGGTGCATGCTCACGTCATACTAAAAGGGCGCACGAATTTGCCAGCCATGTTATAAAAACGTCTAAAAAACGTTTCGTTAACTTTTTAATGTTTTTTTTTTCAAAAAAAAAAAAGACGTTAGAAAGTTAACGTCTTTTTTAAAGATGTTAAAAAACGTTCATTCCTCATTCCTCCAATCCCCATTCCTGGTTTTAGTAATGTTCGCTCGAAAATGAATTGTACTCGTGGAACGCGTCGAATGATTAATTCTCGGTTCTAAGCGCTCTGTTCATTCTAAACTTACAAATTCAACTTCAGCAGTTTGTGTTTTACAGAATTTTATCCGCCGTCTTTTCAGAAGACTTCGCCATTCGTAAAGTTTGATTTTGTTTTGGTTGATTAACTTGAGGTTGATTGAAACAGTTGGAATTTAATAATAGACCATTTCACAGTTCCTGAAAGGTAACCAAGCTTCTACATGAAACCGAGGCCTATGGTGACCTGACACAGTTAGAGAAGTGGAAATAATTATCATAAGAAAGAAATGTCTATTATTTCCACTTCTCTAACTGTGTCAGGTCACCCTAAGCCTCACTTTCGTGTAGAAGCTTGGTTACCTTTCAGGAACTGTGTGAAACGGTCTATTGCCAAAAGCTTTGGAACAACTATTCCTTAATAATGAATACATGTTTTGACAGAAAGTCACGAAATTTGGATTTTTATAAAACTCTCGTAGAATGTTTTAACTTTGTATTTTTATCACATACTCTCAACTTTAGACAAAAACTCAAAAATCGAAAATTAATCCAAGATGGCGCCCATCATCATTTTATAAGCCTTGGTCACCATGGTAACAAAATGATTGTCACATGATTAGTATTAAATAAAAGTTCGAAGTCTAATAAGCATTCATGCTAAATCTCATGTCGATCGGTAATACTTTAATTGCAAGTTGGTAATTAACAGTAAGTTTCATTCAAATTTTTTAAAGCATTGAATGAGGTTTTTACCCGTGTGACAAATATACAAATATTGCTAATAATAATTTTGTTTTTGTTTAGCTTTTTGTTTGTTTTTTATTTCAAGGTAGCACCCAATATGACGTAAAAAGGCTATGGTGTGACCACGACCACGGTAAGGAACTTTTGATTGTAACATGTCTTTTTATAGTTATATTATTTGTGACATTTTAATTGCTGTTTTTCCATTAATCTTTCATTCAATGTATTCAACTCTGTTTTTCATGCCGATGTCATAAAATTTGTAATAAAGGTTTAAAGTGCTTTGTGGGACATGTAACTTTTAGGCTACCCCGACTTCTCCCACCAGCACTCTTTGCTCTTTCTTGCGGACACTAGTAGGGCTCACTTGGTACCCAGTTTGAGCATTAATATATAATTAAAAAGCTCCCAATCAAAGGAAAACAAAGTGGGTGCTCCTCTTCGACGCTGTACCCACAAAAATTTTATTTTCTTTGATTTAATAGTTATACAAAGCAAACATTTGTTTTGCTTTGTAGAACTATTAAATCGAAGAAAATATCATTTTTGTGTGTACAGCCTCGAAGAGGAGCACCCACTTTTTCATCGAGTTGTCCAAGTGTAAGTTATACCACTTTGGAAATTCGGGATATCAAGTGCATATGGGACCTTTCGGGGCCAATCAGATACAAAAACGAAATTGATGAATAATAGCCTAATGCAGGACCTTTTCAAGCAAATCGAGGACCTTCTCTGTCAACTAAAACTTGAATGCGTCACATAATTTCTCGAGCTGCCACATGGCAAAATTACCAACACTATGTTGTAGAACAAGAAAAACCGCCATTCAAAATATTTGCCAATTAATTGGTCATACGGATCCATTTTCAATTGCAATATGCAGCCCAAGGTCAAAATCTTAGCAACGATGTATGTCAAATATCTTGGCTAGTTTTACGCCCAGCTGTGATGTAACAAGGGCAACTAGAACTCCGAAGCTCTTCAAACATTTTAGTCGGAGGTTTCCAAGATTCCAGCCCTGTCTACGGGTATCCTGATATTTTTGTATCCGCAAATTTTTTTTTTTTTTTTTTTTTTTTTTTTTTTTGGGGC
>JANCMA020460592.1:0-10760 GCA_024336925.2 Zoanthus solanderi | reverse complement strand
GAGCAACCTTGAGATGTCTAAATTGCAGTTGCTCTGATGAAGGACTAACACTCTAAACATCAGCTCCTTACACTACTTACGGTGATAATCATAAAAATTTCAACGTTGAGGAGTGAATAAATTAGTCTCTCTTAATTAGGACCTGCGCACGAAACGTCAGCACCTCACACTACTTATGCCGATGATAAGAACATGTCAAGGTTAAGTTTTTGTCCAGACAATCAAGGACCCTCTAGCATTGTGCTGAACAAAAACTTTATTCATAGGTCTTTGTATATTTAGATAGTTATCTGCTATCAGAAATAATCGCGAACCTTTTATCTGAAGACATCTTGAATTAAAGATAAAAGCTGCAAAACGGAACTAACCATTTTTAAGTAAAAACAATTTTCAAAAGAATTAGTAAATCGCCCTACTTCAATCTGGAGATATAAAAAGTTGTAAGTAAAAACGGCGAAACGGAACTAATCATTTTTAACCAAATAAGATTCCGGCAAAAGTTATATTTTCCTTGTTCATTGCTTGAGTAATCTTCCACAATATCTAACCCATATGAACAGAAACAATATTCCTTTGTTTAATTCTATACACTATTATGGCGTTTCTGAAAGAATATGTTAAGTTACAAAAAAACACGCAGAAGATGCTATATCGTCGTATCGTAGTACTATAAAAAGGATAAAAAAATAAAACCCTGTTGAGAATGCATTACCAGTATGTATCATTACTAGGAAAAAATTCAATCTGCAATCAGTTCTAGAGAGCGCCATACGAAAAGAAAAAAAAATTTAAAAAAGAGTGAATTGGAGATTAACATCTTTCTCTGAAAATTAAGAGATAAGAACTGTTTTAATTTTTACTGATAAGTTTGAAATATTTTTCATATCATCACCGATTTACAACATAGATCATGCTATAAATGTTTATCCCCAATATGCTAGGTTAAGGTTTTTTTACTTTCCAAACCAAAACAACAAATTCTCTAAACTAACGGAAGTTCACATTGAGCTAACAGCCTGGAACAATAAAATCATAAATTCACCGTGGTCTGATTTTAGAGTGGAAATGTCTGGGCGCTAAAAACATTCATAATGTTTGGCTTTTGTTGAAATTTGATTTTTTGAATAACAAGAAATTTTTTTTCTTATAGCAAAGACGAGGTTTGTTTTAATTATTTACGATAATGAATGTTGACTGTAAACACACGCATTTGAACAAGAAACTTCAACCATTAGTTTAATACAATAGATGTTGTGAGTTTCAATCACGAACATCGGAGTTTCCGCAATTTTTCACTTATTAAGATATTTTAACATTTCTTAAATAATAACAAAGAAAGATTTTCGAGCGGTGAATGAAAGATACCAACAACGTGGAATACAACTACCTACAGTTAGCAAAGGGAGATTTCATTCTCAGCTTTTGAGTGCGAATAAATTACCTGTTCTCGGCCAATATCTTGAGTCGAATAATTGATTGTACAGTCAACAAGAATAGCAAGAAATCTATGAACGACATAAAAAAGTTTCGAAGTTCTATCCCATAACAAACCAATTTTTTCCACATAAGAGGAGCACCTTTGAAAATGAGTAAACCTATTAAGTCACAAATTTAATTGATATTTTGAGCCCAGTAGCTATACAAGTAAGTTTTGCTTTATTCTACAATAATCAAATATTTTAACCTAAAAAATACATAACAGACTAGAAAAGGTATATACGACAAGATAAATGGATTCAATGTTGACTTTATAAATTCAATGCTGCGTCGGTGTTTCAGTAGAAACAGTTTGATAAATTTCGTCGGTGTGAATGGCCGAAGACTACAGTCCGAAACGTCAGTTATCAACTTCTCACCACGATGTAAAACTTATGAACTGATCAAATAGAAACAACGCTGGCTTATTGCAAATATTTACGATTTCTGGTTTATAGTTTTTAAAACAACCACGACAATTTTAATTATTTTTAAGCTGACCTGTTGCGGCAGGTTCAATTGCCATCATCAGAAAATATCATGAGATGATTGCAGTTGATCATACAGTATCTGTTAGTTTTGTGGATAATCTTGTGATTGTTTTAACAATTGTAAAACAATTGTTGCTGTTTAGAAATTTCTGATTTGTTATTACGTTTACGACGTCAAAACAGTGTAACTCTGAAAAAATAACTTCTTACCTGTTAATGTAATGAAAACCTTCTTATAAATTAAAAAATCTCTAGATCTTATAGTGTTTAACTCCTGGCAGTGAGTAAATGCAACGTCCTTGTAACCCTTCCCTGAGAAGAAACCGGGTGGACTGCTTTGCTTTTTAGCTAGAAGGCTTGATATAGGGAAGATATTACACGGCACGTTGGGTAATACCATGTAAATAGTGTCTCTTAGTGACGTAACTGTCTATCTTAAAGAAAAATCGAAAAGTGCCTGAAGGGTAAGTCTTATTACTGACACGGGAAGGGAAAGCGCTCACTGGCAATGTAACCAGTTTTTAAAGTCCGCGGGAGAAATATCCATTCTTCTCTATTTCCCGCGTTGAACGCGGCGTCGTCTTCCTGTTTGTTTTAAAACAGAAAGTAAATTTGACTCTTTCGAAACCTTATATGAAATTCTCTATACCGCCCATTTTCTTTAGAAACACTACTCAGGTTTAAGTTCCAACGCACTTAATCTGAGTGAGAAAAATGCTCCTTCGTGTGAAAAGACATTGTTTCTTTAAATTTCTCCTAAGTCATGATTCATACAATACAAATCCAGTTCGAACCCTTTTGACAAAGGAAATTCTTTGAAAAAACTCACTAGAAAATTAGGAATGGCCAATATTCTCACAACAAACTCTGTATTACGTGCTTTCCGAAAACTAGAGCCTCCATTATATAATATGAAACAATCATTAAAACAAATGGAGTTTTCGATTAAGAGCGGGTGAAACTAGGTCGTATATCTGTAGTTTATTTTAAACTGCATTTTTGTTGTCTTTTTGCGATTTGCTAAGATGAAAAGGACATTCACAGTGAATATTACAAGAATAAGTTTAATTTCATTTTTGTTATTTTGTAAAACATAAGACCTAACCTTTATTTTTGCCATATATTGCAAAACGTTAGATAAATCAAACTATATCTCAAAATAAAATTAAAGAAGATATAACTACTTCATCTACTTTTAATAGTTCAAACGTAATGACTAATGTTCTCTAACGATATTATTCACGCGAAGGTCTTTATTTAAATGTTTTTTCTCAGATATAAACTATAGAGTCTTATTCACTGTTAGTGCGTTGAATAGTTTTAAAGGAGCTGATGTTTTGAGCATTAATCCTTTGTCAGACCAACTGCGCATGCAATTTAGACAACTCATGCAAGGTTGAAATTTTTATGATCATCACCGTAAGTAGTGTGAGGAGCTGACATTTAGAGTGTTAGTCCTTCATCAGAGTAACTGTATCTTAGACAACTCAAGGTTGAAATGTTTATGATCATCGTGAGTAGTGCAATGAGCTGTTGAGCGTCAGTCCTTCGTCAGAGCAACTGTAATTTAAACAAAGTATGGGTCTCCCAGCTGCATGTAACTTGTCTGGGTTGCTAGTAAACCTCGAATTGGTTAAACCCGAGTATTTTATGGAAACCAGTTTTTATGTGTTTCGAATCACCCTAAAAATAGAACAATTTTTTTTCTCTCTCGCTTGTACATAATTACTTATAAAACCTAAACAAGAGGGCTTAAATAAAGTGAGCTTTTCCTACGGAAAGGGAATCCAAGTGTTTTTTTAGATATTCTTAGGTGATTAATTTCTAATCCAGGACAAAAACAGGAAGTTTAAATATTGAGTTAGTAAGTAAACACATTTATTTCTCCTTGGGCCTTAAAAAAGTTTGCTTTCACCAACATTTGAATTCGTCACGTTACGTGCACGCTTCGTCTTTTCACGTACGGTGCCTCGTCTTGTCACGTACGATGCCGCTACAATGATTTTAAGATCTGACTCACGGATACTCCGTAGTAGTAGCAGTAGGTAAAGTTAGTCTAGTTGGAAATTTGTCATTTGCATAAATTTGGGAAAAATAACTGCTTTTGTTAAAAATCCTCCAGTTTGCTTTGCACGTTCAAACGATCAAAAATAGTTCTAAAAGGTTTTATAGCGAGTCCCAGTGAAAGTTGTAATATAAAATAATTTTTTTGCGTTCGAAATAATCTGAATTCCTGTGTTACTCAGTTGGGTCCCTGTTACTCAGTTGGGACTCCTATGTAACTCAGTTATCGTTGGGATTCCTGTGTTACTCAGTTGGGATTTCTGTGTTAATCAGTTGGGATTCCTGTGTTACTCAGTTGGGATTTCTGTGTTAATCAGTTGGGATTCCTGTGTTACTCAGTTGGGATTCCTGTGTTAATCATTTGGGATTCCTGTGTTACACAGTTGGGACGCCATAGCTACCCAGTTGGGATTCCTGTGGTACTCATACGCACTGCATTTTATGCGCAATCTTGAATAACTTTTCTTACATTGTCACGTCACAATGGCAATGGCGAGTAGTTCATTAACATTATAAAATAACAGGCCAGTTTTAAAGCTGATTTTAAAAAACTTTTTATCGGAAGAAATGTGTTTTTTTAAATCATGAAAATTCTTCTGTAATTAGCAGAAACAAAGTTTCCGTAGCTCAGCTAGCTGTGTGTCAAGTATTTGTTGTCAGAGTATTTTGAGTTCTTAATGATTATCGAACCCACTTTACTAATCTCTGTTTATTTCTGATTGTAAATGTTGTTATTTCAGTAAGCTCACACAAAGATTTGTTTTCAGTTTAAGTGTTTCAATCCCCATTGTTAACCAGTTTAGCCGGAAAAACTTGTTCTCCTTAGGTTTTATGGTAAACAACGTTGACTTTGATCCTCTATTTTATATAAATTGGTTTAATTGTTGCTATTCTCAACACATTATTTGTTCCAAAATTTAAAGAAACGAGAAAAGCAGAAGAAAAACTGGGATAACACTCTCTCTCTTTGAAAGAAATCTTAAATGATTTGCCTGATAGAGGATGCTAGTTATGCCCTGACTTGTATTTTTCTTCTGCGCAGAATCCGTAGTCTCACTGGGGCTTTTTATGAGTGGGTCATTATTGTCACTGTAAGGTGCACAACGATTACTGTGACTGAATTTGTATCACGGCGACGTTATGAAAAAACATCCGGGCTTGTTTACACAATTTAAATAATTGTGTAGAAAAACCTGAAAGAAAGAAAGAAAGAAAGAAAGGTAAAGAAAGAAAGAAAGAAAGAAAGAAAGAAAGAAAGAAAGAAATAACAAGAGAAAAAAGAAAGAAAGACAGAAGGCAAGAAAACGAAAGAAAAGAAAGAATAATGAATGCATAAAACTATTTAAATCATATTTAAAAGGAGATCTGAAAGTTAAAAGACAGAGGTATAATCTATCTCTAGTTTGATAATGTATTAGCAAATAACGTCACAATTGTTTTTATATATATATAATTAAATAGTTTGGTAGGGATGTGTTCAGCAATTATCGCTGGCTACCTCTTGTAAAGCTAAAACCAATTTTTATCATAGGCAGAGCATTTAATCACTGGTTAAACAATACAGTTAATAATTTAATGAAAATTAGCAATATGTTAAATAATTGTAGATTATGAAATTTTAAAGTATTCTTATAACCTGTAGCATTTTCATTACAAATTTACACTGTTTTACAGAGCCTCAGTTTATAGCAGCAGTAATTTTGATTGTCACTAGTACTAAAAGAATAAACCCCGGGTGAATTACGGTATTTTGAAATCTCATTTCACAATAAGTATATAGATAGATAAACCAGTTGTCTTGGGCTACCTGTGAGCTGTGTGAAACAGGAGAAATATGAAGTTTGAACCCACTTGAATTATTATCTCGTTTCGTTGACTTCTTTGTTTCAATTAAGCAAAACGTGCAAGCATGATTAAAGCAACCAATATAACTTGATTGTAGTTCCTAGGGTAAAATAGAGCAATACAAAACTGTGTATTTGGTGACCTTATTTCAGTCAAAACTCTTTCAATGTTCCATCTTTACAAGGTCGGTAAATGAGATCCAGCTTCTGCTGGGAACTAACCTGCGATGCATTAGTGTTCCGTTCAGGGATAGTAAACGACTTATATCCGGCGGAACACTTCAAAAACCGGAGATAAGCGCCGGTTCCAACGAGCCACTTGGCTAATAAAGGGTTTAGTTTTTCGAGCCTGTTTATGGTGGAGAAATGGCCAAATAATATCACTCTACTGCCCTTCAGTTAATGCCACTGTCCTTTCAAATGCTCTTCGATCAGTTTATGTAACTATTACAAATAATATTAGTGGTTGTTGCTCTTCTCATTCTCAATACATAATTAAAACCAATAAAATTACAGGAGAGTGTTAAAAACTAAAATATATTTTGCAAAATCAGTTTCATGCTGCGTTAGAATTTTTTGTTGGAGACCAAAAAAAATTTAAAGGAAAGAACGAGGAAAAGTAATCGTCTGTTGGATACCTACAACAGTTTAAGGAAAGGCGAAAGAGTAATCACCTGTAGGAAATTTAAAGGAGATTGAAGAAAGAAACGGAAAGAGTAATCGCATGTTGGAAAATCTAAGGCAGATTGAGGAAAGGCGAGGGAAGAGTAATTGTCTGTTGGAAATTTTAAGGCAGAATAGAGAAGGAAGGAGGAAAAGTATCCGTCGTCTGTTGGATACCTACAACAGTTTAAGGAAAGGCGGGGGAAGAGCAATCGTCTGTTGGAAATTTTATAGGAGATTGAGGAAGGGAAGGGAATAAGTAATTGTCTGGTGGAAACTTTAGTGAGATTGAACGAGAGGGAAGAGAAATCGTCTGCTGGAAACCTAAGAGAGATTGAGGAAGGGAAAAATTTGACTCATAATTTCTTCAAATTGAATACACCATCTATATCAAATTAGTTTCAAATCAACACGCAGGATGAATTTACAAAAGACGTGAAAAGTCTTTGTCAACAAAAAAGTGGTAAAGATGATGTCCACAGTTAGTAGGCCTCTGGCCTGTTTCATTATTCTAGCTGTTTTTTTTTGTTAAAAAAATCGCGGCAATTCACATAATACCTGTCCTTAGTTTGGGATTAAGAGCAGGTCATCTGAGCAGCTCCACTCATAATCATTTTAAATCAAATCAGTACCAAATCAATACGCACGTTGAATTATAAATACTTAAGCCTTGTATTAGCTCGGTTACCTATCTATTTATCTACCTACCTACCTAACTACCTATTGACCTATTCTCTATCTACCAACACACCTACCTATTTGCCTACCTATCTACCTATTTTCTTATCTACCTACCCACCTACCTATTTACCTACCTACCTATTTACCTATCTACCTACCTACCCATCTTCCTATTTACCTACCTAACTACCTACCTACCTATTTACCTATCAAACTACCTACCCACCTACCAATTTACCTACCTATCCGTCTAACTATTTACCTATCTACCTATCTACCCATCTTCCTATTTACCTAGCTACCCACCCACCTATTTACCTATCTACCTACCCACCTACCTACCTACCCATCTACCTATTTACCTATCTACCTACCCACCTACCTATTTACCTATCCACCAATCAACCTAACTATCTACCTACCTACATATCTACCTAGCTATCTGTCTTTCTGTTTGTAAGGTTTCTTCGATATTCTCAAAAAAATATGCATTCTGGTCATCTTATTTCAAAGATCAGATTATTAAAGGTTCAATTAGTAATAATTCAAGTCCTGCCAATATGACACCAACAAAGACCAGAAAAAATAACGTTTTATTTCAAAATTCCGTTATTGATTTGAACTCAATTTTTATACAAATTCGCATTGCTAATTTGCAAAAGCTTAAACGTTATATTAATTAATTATTGATATTATAGGATAAAATAATTTGCTAATTTTGTTTTTTTTTTTGGTGGATGAAAAAAAGGAAACGGTTCCAGCTAAGAATTCATACATAAACAAGACGCTCTAGGAGCGTATACTTGTGCCAGCTCGAGGATAAAATGTGAAAGCTTTTGAGTTTATTGAGTTGACTGTATACGCAGATGTAGCCGCTGTCCAGTATATCAAGTATTACATCAAGTGGCTGAAGACCTCGACACAAATAAAAAAAACACGGGGCAAGCCTAAACTTGTGCCGCGCTTCGCTGCTGGCACAAGTAATGATTTCAAGTTTAAGTAAGCAAAAAAAAGGTCTACTGTCGGTATTTTTCACCGCGAACTAATGCAAGGTTCCGCTTGCTCAGTAAATTCTGGGTATTTTTTTCTGTAGAACAAATAGCGGTAAATTTCACACTAGCTACCCTTTGGCGTTAAGAGTAGGTCAGCTTACTCATCATATATATCGTGCAGCTACACTCACAATTATTTCACAATCATTTCAAGTTTTAAAATAAAAAATGCAACCGATTTATCTAAGAGGTCCAAAAAATTTCATCCATCTACTTAGATCACTGTAAATATCGTCAGGGTTGTTTTCTGCAGATTTGTTCTTCTGTGCTTCTTCGGTTAATTTTCCCCGATCTTTTGTGGTACTGTGCTTCTCTTCCTGGAAAACATGTTGACAGAAGATGTTGTTTGACCATAAAGTACTTTCTTCGTCTGTTCCAACTCGATTTTTCGCTTGTTTGCTCTGTGTCTTTCCTGTCTTAATTATTTTGATTTTCTGGTCGTGTTCGGGAGTTGACAAAACGCCTCCATTTTGTTCAATGCTATAATCAACGTAAACTTCCAGCACAGCCAGTACGCCTTCGGTTTCATCAGACTCCAAGCAGTGTGTTTCTTGAGAATTACTGTCTTTCCTTGCACGAAGGCAAACGCAGAGAGAACAATTTAACTGGGAGATCAATCCCCCAGATTCCATTATGGCAGTTAGTGTGTAGGAACAACTTCTGTTGAAGGTGTTTTTATACCATAATCTAAATATTTTGTCTCTATGCCAACATTTATTAAAAGGCGATGAAACAGACACACCTAGTTACCAGTGTTGGGTAGCAACAAACATTATTTTGTTTTCTATCTAGCTACGAATCTATGTAAATATCCATCCAACCATTATATAACTATCTACCTACTAAACTATATATCTATCCGTTTATACTTATCTATCCATCCATCGTTTACTAATCCATCCATCCATTTATCCATCCACCAATCCACCCACCCACCCATCCATTCATCTATCCATCCGTCCACTTATCCATCTATCCATCCATCCGTTTATCTCTCCATCTACTCATCCATCTATCTGTTCATCTGTCTGTCTATCCATGTGTCTGTCTATTATTTTCTGTCTATCGTATATATTAAAGTTTACAATGAATGCCAAATTGGTCAATTTGCAATACGTTGTAATTTATACAACTTTTCAACTTTAAAGACCCTCTCCCTATTGGCTTCAATTCACGCACTCGTTGTCTATTAATTCTCCTACTGTCTGTGCAGTCATTTACGTTGGTGAAACCGTCCTATATACTAAGCGATAGCCTGTGCACAGCCGCTCTCCTTCCCTCTCAAGAATCGGAAAGGGAGACCGAGAGGGAAGCAGAGCGGCTGTGCACAGGCTAACTACGCGTACGTGTGAAGGAAAAGTTCTTGACGGATAGAGCCGGAGATATTTATTAGGATTTATTTATAGAGTTTTTGTATAGATAAGTTGCCATTCAGTAACTCGTTTTACTGTTTTTATTTAAGAAATAAAACGTGTCATCTGTTCTTTCATAGCCTGGTAAAAACCGAGGCTTGGGAGAATTCGAGAGCAGATCAGTGAAAATCCGAGACGCGGTTCACCTGCACGAAAATTCTCAAAAACTTTGCCGAGGTTTTCGAAAGACTATGAAGGCACGGAGAATATTTTTATTTCTTTGCCCACTTAACAAGAGAAAGGAGATAAATGAAGCGCGTATGTATGCTTTAATTTCTTTCATGAAACTGTAAACTCTCACAACTTGGAGATAGCCAACCATATTGCTGACGTCATTTTCGTGCTTCATTACGCTATAAAAACACACTTGTTGACCAATCAAAACGCATGTACTAAATAAATTATTTTATAAAAGTTAACAAGGAGACCTAAATTTTGGGAGGTTTTTCGAGAGGTGTTCAATTGACGTCAGCTTTGTGTGGTGATGGAACTTTTTAACCAGTTTTAGCTCTCTGCTGATAGATATGGATAGCTAATTTTCAAATATTTATAGTGGAACATTTTTGCTATCAATAAATGAATTTATATACAATTCAAATCAAAGCTACATCACACGTTTCTCCCGTAATGATTTTACAACACAGGAAATTACATTCAAAATGCGCAAATCGTTGCCGTGACACTTATGGAACGGGGATACCCTTTTAACCAGCACATTCATGACAAACCCTTTTGGCTTAGCTTTGTATCCCCAATCCTCCTCTCCGTCCTTTAATCCCTGTAGAAAATTATCTTCATCTGAAGAAACGCGTGATTTTACCGGCATGCTTTGTGCTCTGTTAACGCTGACCACAAGTTTTTATGAGTTGTAAATGAAGAAAGCACGCCAGGGTCAGCGGTCAACATGGTAAGTGCGTCGTGTTTTTAAAAAACCTTTCCGCTCAGGTCCCTTGAGTCCGTATGTAACTGTTAGCTTTGGTAGCACATTTTACAATAATGGTGATACACTCTTTTTTTATTAAGAAAAAACTTAATAAGAACATCGAGGCTGAAATTGCTCAAAAAAAAATTTGAGGC
>JANCMA020460493.1:0-10760 GCA_024336925.2 Zoanthus solanderi | reverse complement strand
TAATTTTGAAGTTAATGATTGATAGAAAATCGCCAAACCGTCCCCAAACCAAAGTTGCACTTGCGCATGGTCTGGAGGGACGGTTTTGTGCTTGTCCTTAAAAATTTCCCTCTTCAAATCCCCTTCTCCACTCTTTCACTATGCACCAAAATTTTAACGCCCCCTTAAAGGGAGAAAATAGTCACATTTTAAGCAGTTATTAGAGTAAAGTGAAAAAGGGTTTCAGATAGGAGAAATTTGTGGTCAGATGCCAAACCGTGGCTCTTAATAGATTTAAGGTGTACTTGGCTTTGGTAAGTGGTCTGTTAAGCGGCGTCCGTCAATGCATTAAAAATTTGAAAATTCAATTTAAATTTCTTTAATAAACTGTTTTTCCCCAGTAGCTTAAATCTGTTCTTTTCATTTACCTATCTTTATCCCTACGATAGGAAATCAGATTTCGAAAACTGGCCAAAATGTATCGAAATTTGGCAAAAATGGCGTGCTTTACTAGGTTTATGTTCAAGTAACCAATTTCAAAGTATGATGTATAGTAATTTTGATTAATCTATCATTATATGCATGCGCAAATAATTTGAAATTGTAATATGTGATTTGTATAAAATATATAGATTTGCATAACTGTATACTAACTAGAGCTGAAAAGAAACAGAAATACATTATTTATTACTCTTCGTAACTAACTAGAAGATTAGCGAAGTGAGTTCGATCTTGATTAATAGCTAGAAATACGCCGAGAACACACATTAAACACACAACTGACATAAGAAAACTTTATTTGTCAGAGTGATGTTTGTAAACGTATTTTCAGTATTAAAAACAACATTTCCTCTAATACAAAGTCTTATAATCAGCTTTAAAACTGGTCTATTTATACTCAAAGATAGCTGGGGCTTCTTGTGTAACATCACGCTTTCCTGTCGCAATATGCGACTCGACCGCATGAAGTCGAGGCATTTACCGGCCGCTCGTACCTACCAAAATGCTTTGATAGAATCAGAGCATGAGCCCACGTGCAACGTCAAGATTGGAATACGTTCCCCTTCGTCGAACGCATCAAACATTTCACTTTATGTTATGCATTTTTGTGATTAAACGGTTCGAGCTTGAACAATTTTTCTTTAACCATAAAAAGCAAGAGCCAAAGAGCAGGCGTCAAAATGAAAATGGAAATGCAGTGCGTCAAATACCTGCAACCTGAACGCGCATTTATAAAAAAAAAAAAGCTTTATGTTTATATTTTATCTCGATGGGATACCTGTCAACCTCTCGCTTTAAAAGTAATAGATTATATCCTAGTTAGTGATGGCATAAAAATATCATTTCTATCTGTGAATCTTTTTAAATTGCCAATTGATTTCCTCGTCTGGCTGCCAGCTAAATGCTGTTCCAAGTCAACGTGAACATCAGATCATCGCATGAGTCATTGTTAAATCTGGCATCTGTTGACTGTTTTGAGAAGAAAGATCAAAACAAAGATTGGATCATAGGCAATCTTGGGGGAAAGTTTCTCTTTTTGTTTTTGAATTTCGTGTCCCATTATTTTCTGATGGTTTATCATTGTTAGTATATATATTCTCAACTCGCTTTTATTTCAAGCTTGGGGATATCATGGTAGGATTTCCCTGCGCGAAGGCGGTTGTAATAGTTTTGTTTGTGGAGCTGCTGCTCAAAGATATTGAGGCCAGTGTTATTAAGAGACAGTCAGACTACGCAATGTACGACTACAACTTCAGTAAGTACCTTGAAAACAATTTATAATAGTTCAAGACAATATGTTCCAAACTGTGATGGCAGCAATTAAAGATTCTAAGACGTGCATTTTACCGGGAAGAGCAAAGTAAACATTTTCCAATTAATAAACAAAAAACAAACTTTAGAAAGTTGAAAACTGAAAAAGAAAATATGAACTTGAGGGCTATACATTCGTGCAATTTTAGCAAAATGATTAGCTGAAGGTCTGTATGTCTTCAACCAACCGTATTCTGGCTGGTTATTGATCAGTAACACCCGTTCTGCAGGTGGTTGCGTTCCCATATTCACTGGATTAAGATGCTTGTTTTTTAAATATCTAAAATTTGTTTCGCCAAGAAAATGGGTGAAATGAACACAACAAACACTGCTGTTAGTGAGCTTAACAAGCAAAATTCCAAAAATTCAAGATTCAAATAGTATCGGTAACTTCTGAAGATCACCGGACTTTAAAGAATCGGACGTGCAATATCCGGGTAAAAGAGTCTAGGTTCTAGCTACCTGAAGACTTTATATTCTTGTGCTATAATCCGAAGACACGATTCGTAATTGATTTTAGAACCTACCTTTTTCTTTACATCCGTTAGTTACATTACCAGGGTATTCTCCAGAGTAAGAGAAAAAGATTGCCCTGTCTAGTGTTAGTTATTTTGTTTTTGTGACATTTGCTCCAAAAAGTTTAAAATGAACTTTTAAGCAACCTTGTTGCTACACCTTGCATTATCGACCAGAGGGAACAATTGAATCCTAAAAGGAGAACAACTAATTTCATCTCAAGATTGCGATGTCATCCGGAACGGTTCTACCAATTAGCGCAAACCCGTTTACTCGAATTCCAGTATTCTGAATTAGTTGGTGCCCTAATTTAACTACAATGGTAAACACTCTTGGATTCTAAAAAAATTCTCCCTCCTATTTGATTTCCAACACGACTTCGGACAAATCTTATCCCATCCTCACTTACTAGGTTTTAATTGATTTCCTATTCATTTAAAGTGGGCAAATTGGTTACCTAACAGCGAAGATTGTTTCGCAGAAAAATCAATATTACATTTTGCTTGACTTTCCGAAACCTCTCCCCAGTCCCCTGCCTTCCTCTTCTCCTCCTTCTCTCCTCATCTCTTTTATCCGTTTGTTTACATCCCATAATATATATTTCAGATCGAGTGGGAGACACTGACCTGGACAATGAAGTAACAGACTGTGGCTTAGTTAAATACCAGTACCGGAAAGGATACATCCGGTTGAGAGAATACATCGAGAGAATCCAGGGCTGTGGCAGAAAAGGTACATTTCTAATCTTGAAAGTGGAATCCGACTTCACAATTGATTAATTTTTTTAATACAATGCAACCCCGACATAAGGAAGTGCCACGGGACCGGGCAATTTACTTCGCAATATATAACTGGGGTTTGTAATAAACGAAGCTCCGTTTTAATGAAGTTACTGAAAATATGCGAAAAATAGATTATAGCGATTTATTACGGATAAATAGACGTGGTAATTAAGTGTTCTCAGAACTTCCTAAATTGAATAATAAATATCATTTTTCCGACTGTGACAATGCTTCTGAGTCGTATAATCTAAATGTGATTGAGACAAAAAACAAATAAAATTCTGACAATTTCTGGAGCAGTATGTCAAAATACTTGTACTTGTTCTGTGAACTTCGTTATATTGCGGTAAAATGCAGCCTCGGGACCCAAAATTGGGTTCGATATACCAGGGTTTTCGTTATTACGGGGTTCCGTTATATCGGGGTTATTACCCACACAACTTACTGTAATTTTGCCAGTCTCAAAAAATATTTCGTTGTAACGGGGCCTTCGTTATATCGGGGTTTGTTATATCGGGGTTCCACGGTAGCCGTAGGACGTAATGGTGAAAAATTTTACCCCCAGAAGTTAAAGTTTTGAAAGACTTTAATGGTAATTTTAATGCTTGGTGCTAATGCGTTTTACTACTATGTTTGGAGTGAAGATAATCATACAGAGATTTAGGAATGAGGTCAAAACGTTGTACCTGCCTAGGCCCCCGACTTTTAGGTAACGGGTTGCATGTTCCCTACACACCCAATCCCCTTCTCCCCAGCCCTGCAGGGTGGTTGGCTTGTTTTCCTGTGGCCAATAGGCAAAAAACTTTGAGATTCATGTAATAATTTCTTAATATATAATAATTTCCTAGAGGCATATCTCGGTAACTAGGGAAACTAATTCAAAGTTGTGACGCTATATATAGATATGCTGACATTTGCAGGAATGTCACAAACTTCGGTTCATTTTAGTTTATGCCATCTTTAAATGTGCAAATCTTCGTAAACGTGGTGCGGATAGGTCAAGTTTTGGCGAATAACTACGATGATATTAATTTTTGTTTTTAACAATTTATTATATTTACGCCTTCAACGGCTTACGTGCTAGAATATTTTATACAAGCTAGCGCGAATTCACTCACTATGATCTGTCCATTCCTAAATGAACCTAACCATGAAAGTTCCCCAAAAACAATAGGGACCTTACGCAACGAGGATGGCAATGCCGACGACGACGGCAAAGAACAATGGTAAATACAATAACTGCACGTCGGAATGCATCGAGCTCGGCACCTCCACGTAGTTGCCGCTAAAATGACTTGAAAAGACCTTTTTTAGAGTTGTCGAGACAACGAGGAGCACCATGAGCAAAGCTATCGCTGTGCTTTTTGTTATTATACCTTCTTGGACGACTGATAACGTCTGTAGCACTAAAACTATATAATTATCTTTATTATCTAAACACTGTAACCTTGAATTAGAATCTGGAGCTGTGAAATTTTACTAATTACGGTTTATTTGTCTCAGGAAAAATGAAAAACATAGAAGGGATTGCCAGATCAACGATGGACGGAATAAGAGAAGATGAGATCAAAGGCATTGCCGCCGCTGCTATGGAAGACATTAATATCAACAGCAATTCGGACAATTTGAGTCAAGGTGTACAATCTATTTTGTATAGAACTTTAACAGTGATCATAATTTCAATTATCCTCAGGGGTTTACAAACATGAAGTTAAAACAACGCTTGTTTTTGAGTCTGTGAAAAAATCACTGACTCAGATAGAATTTGAGCCCACGACCTTCGGGTTACTAGTCCGCCGCGCTACCAGCTGAACTATTATATTTTCTTACACTGATGTCTGTGTGTTTAATCACAGATATATTCTATGTTGACACATGACTAGATTTGTAATCCACACTCCCCTCCCAGTTGACTCAGTAGCTCAGCTGGTAAAAACAAGTTTCATAACCAGTCTTCCGCAATCAGAGCGCAATCAATGTTTTCACGGATGAGTGACCGAGGTGAATAGCGCAGGATAATTCAGGGTTTGATCAACCAAACAGATAGCGCAAAAAACGCTGTTCAACTGCTAAAATAAAACTAATCTTGGATATCGCGAGTTACGGGAGCCATTCAGAGCTCGCGAAAATGGATATCAGTTGCTTTGGTAAATACTAAATCAAGTTATATTCTGGTTGTAGTAATACTATGTAGCAAGTATACAATGTTAGCAGTGGAGTTTGTATTGCTTGCACAAACTCGTTTACAAACGTACTACACGTTACGGTCTCCAGTCATTTGCATTGGATTAAAACTGAGATCGTTAAAATGTTACATTTCCAAGAAAATCACGTTCTGGCTGTCATGAACAAATATTTAGCTCCTTGCTTTTTTATACGTAAGCTCGGGACGCCAGTAATGATATATGTATATAACCAAAGAATCAGTGTTAAGTTTTAACTCACTCCATTCAGATCATTGCAGTATTTAGAAAATGCACTGTTAAGATTTTTTCTACTTTTTTATGATTTAGAAAAATTTTTTTTATCTCCAACAGGTTGAAGTTGATAAAATGTTTATAAAAACTAATTCTTTTCCATATAATATTAGAAAAAAAAATTCTACATTTACTTACAGACGGGACGACAAACGCATTTGTGAAATCTTCCAGTGGCCGTATTAAGCCCCCAATCAATACTGTGCCCGACGGCAATTTTCATTTAACAAGCCAGCCAGAGAAAGTACAAGTACTAAATCCATCTTACAAGAAAGCTCCAGTTGTATCGGCATTTGGAAAATCTGCTCAGCACAATAACTTTGCTCCTTTTGCACAAATTAACAAACCTGTTACAAACAATCAAGGTAAAGATAAAAAAAAAAAAAAAACTGGAGCATGCGCGTTTGCGCCTCCAATCTCGGGTTTTATACGTATGCTGAAATTTGTCGTTCTTAATCCTAACTTAAAGAGTTTTTCTCCAGGTCTTCCTTTCAATCTCTCTTTTCTCTAAGTTAATCGTTGTTCTAAGCCCTAACGCTCGTCAACCTAACTGAACTATCTAATTAATTGAGATTGTAAGAATTGAATAAACTATATCAGAAAAGGTGAAGGTTGGATTTTCTGTCACGATTTCAAAACATTTTCTATGAGTTTTTAGTCCATCACAAATGTCATCAATAAAGGCGCAAACTGACAAAAACTTCTTAATTTTACAGCTGTCACCACATACGACGTGCCGCAAATGAAGAACTATCGCCCAGTTAATGAAATGCCACAGATAAGGAAATTTTACCCTAACAACGGATATGGACAACATATAGCCCCGGAAAGAAAGTTTTATTATAAAACCCAAAATGCACCAAGTCGATACGTGGTCCAAGTTGGTCAGCCTCTACACAAACCAGCTGCAATACGTAATTCAATGAATTATCTCCACCAGCCTCAACTTGGTGAAAATCCTCAAAGATACTTTACACAAAATAACATCCACAGGAAGCCCTCGGTTACAGTGCAACATCCAGCACCTACACAAATGAAACAAAATAATTTTGAACCTAAATACCAGGCAACGAACATAGTAAACACTAACAATGAAGTCCCTTTTCTAGATACGGATTCACCAAAAAAAGTTGAACCTGAAAACAAAGAATCTCAAGCTACTAGCAACTACCAGAATCTATCTGAAAATCTCGCAAGTTTGGACTCTTTATCTGTTGTTTATGATAAACCAACAAACAAAAAGCAGTCGTACTCAAGTCAAAATGCAAGCTCTATTAAAAGGATATCTGGAATAACAACTTCGATGAGTAATGATTCACCAAGTTTAACAAAAAATCCCAAGACTTTTGAAGATTCCAAGAATTCGGATGATTCCAAGAATTCGGATGATTCCAAAGATGAGAGTCTAGATGTTCCAGTCACAACTAACGCCCCAAGTGCGGCGGATCAACTGGACCCAGTTGAAAGCAATCCGGATGTAACGGACAATGAGGAGGGAACGGATGAAAAACACTCTAGTCCTCAGAATCTAGAAATGAATCTCGACGCCTTAAAAGAAAAAATCATGCACAGTACAAACGCAACTTTCTTACGGCGTATGTTAAAGTTGATTCGTAAAATAACTCACCACAAGGACTTTCACAAAATCGACAGCACTGGACAAGACATTGTTAGGAAGGCTGACCGCACCATCCATGCGCTTAACACAGCCTACCAGCAAGCACAGCGGGATCACCTAGAATCTTCTCCACCGCGAGATCCTCCTTCATTGCCGCCCGCTATTAACACGGATCTTATGGACGATGACGTCATCACCAAGAAATTTCAAATTGAAAGGAAACCATACCAGTACCAACAACGTCCTCTCTACAACAATCCTTACTACAACCTTCGACGATGGCAATATGGACTGTACAACGGAAATACGCTGGATTAATCGTATATCAATTTGCGATTCACCTGTTCTGAGGCAAGGCAAAAAGACATTTTGCTGAAATTCTACTGCTGCTCAAATGAATAAATGTACCTTCCTTAGGAACGAATCTAAACATTTAAAAAGGGGTCGCCATGTAAAGGAGTGTAGGAGATAGCAGGCGCATGGGCTGCTTCCTTAAAACTCTTTAGTTTTTGCCATACCTCAAACAAAATTATGAACGACAAGTAGTGTTCACTACTCAGGAACTCAATGAATTATCAATCGCAGTGTTTCCCTGTACGTTTGACAAAGCTTACAGTTTGATACAAAAAGGATTGCATTTTCATTTCAACAGTTAGTCGAGAAAATTTGTTTGTTAAACAATTCATTTTGGAATATCATTAAACATGTTAACCATTTTTCCTTAGAACACCTGATAAATATCAAAAATTGCTTTTGAAGATTCGAAGTTTTTGTAACAGAATATACAAGCCAAACTGTATCGTATTAGAACATGGTTTTAAAAGAGAAACTTAGAGAATAACTGATATTGCAAAATTGACAAAACATTATCTTGGTAGAATGTGATACAATTTTTTTATACAAGAGCCAGCTTAGAGCCGTGCTAATGCCTGGAGATTTAAGAATGTTTAAATATAAGGGAAACGATAGATCTTAATTGTTTCCATATGTCAATATATTTGATAGCATTGTATAGCAAGTTAATAAAATGTAAAACCCTCTCCATAAGAATAAACACGGTACGGTTGAACTGAGTGTAGCAGATACTTTCAAAATGCTTACGCGATTCCCGAAACTTTACACTTTATTGGTGTGACTTAAGTTGATTCTTTTCAACTGAACAAACTATAAATAAGTAATTCACTTTCTGCAAGTTCAATCAAACATTCTGTTTGCCGCTTTTGAAGTTAAAGGGGAAAGCATTTTGGAGGGCCTACTTACGTGGGGTGTATTCGCTTAAGATTCCTTTTTACACAAGATTTCGCAAAGCAAGTTGAAATAGATATCTGAACAGACATAAAATGCTGTTGAAAAATATAGTAAAAAAGTTACTGTTCATGGCATAGAAAAAATAAACAAGCGTATTTATGAGTGGTTTGAGATTTCTGATTGTAAAAATTTCTTATGACGAGCTAAAGTGATCAATGCAACCGCGCGAAGTTGATGGTAGAGTTCATAACTCATTTGATTCTAATACTATGTACACGCTTTGGTAAAATTTCCGTATTGGGGCGTACTTAATTATGCAGACAGTGTATGCATAAAAAATCTCACTATTTTCTATATAGCTAATCCTAACCCTAACCCAACAGGACCCAGTACGCCTCAGTACGGAAATTATTTCCACGCTTTCTTGGAAACTGCCATGCAGTATAACTTTCATAACACTAATTTCATCTTACCTTCTTTGTCAGTCGAATCTTAACTTTGCTGCTGAAGAATATTATAAATTTTCTTTTCTTATGTTCAAAGGCAGGACAAAATCAAGAAAGCGAAGAATTTAAGTCTAAGGAGACATAACATTTCTCTAATCTTAATTCAAGTTTTGATACATTTGAAAAAATGCAAATTTTGTACAGAGAGTTATGAAAAAGGTAAGCCTTTTACAATAGGTTTTAAAACATGAAAGTGCTAAGTGACTAAAGTTATGATACAAAGCTTTTTACCACATTCTTTCGACTGTACTCAAATTTGCTTAATCAGCCTTGCTCATGCAAGAATCATAAAATCAAAAGAAAATGTTAATCCTTGACAAATAATTGTTCAAGCATTGCGAGACTGTCATGTGCTTCACTGTATTTGCATAATTCTTAGGCAAAAAATGTTAAGTAAAATGAACAACATCATTGAGAGAAGGTAAACAAAACATTCTGTAAAAAAACATCATGATAAGCTTTAAGAATGTTCGAAAAGTGCTAATGCAACGTCTTGCCATTACTTCGCAGAGCGCATGTAATGTATGCCCCGGAAAAAGCATAAGACACACTCAGCAGTTGGGCGCCACGTTAGCTTTATGCAATCAATGATAAACTAATGTTTTCGAAAAGTGCTAATGCAACCTCTTGACATTACAAAGCAGGGTGTATGCACCGGAAAAAACATCTGACACACTAATTTAGCTCATTCCAACAAACCATAACACAACATTAACTTTACCTCGATCAATTTTGGCCTAGAAAACAACTTATCTACACTTGGGACATTTTGCATTATTACCTCGATAATTCAAATCGTTATATCCATTGTTTTTTTAATTTTTATCCTATTGTTTAGTAAGCTTTTAATGTGTAAAGAATATTTCAAATTGTTTTAGGTATTTCATATTTCATTTAATATACAACCTTCGTTCAACTTGAGTGTCCGAAAATCCTTGCGAGCGTTGGTCAAAATTACCAACGTTACAATCTTTTTCTATATTTCAAAGCATTTTTATACTTAGTTGAGTGCTTTACTGAAAATGATCAAGTCTTCAACAATAATTTTTAGATATAAACCATTGGAATACGTGTCAATATGTTTATTTTTAACTGTAAATCCAACGAAAGTTGACAATTTTTAGAATATACATTCCAGTACTTTGGCGGGCTTTTTGAACCACGCACCGACACACCTCAAATATTTTGAGCTTTTCAAACAAGTTTGAAGTTTGAGTTTCTTGTGTACAATCGATGCACTTTGCAACGTTTTTGTTCGTTTTTTTTTTTAATTTGATTTTTTTAAAATGGAATTGAACCTTTTGCTGCATTTATTTTACTGAATAGCGGATTTACCATTATCTAAAAATGGCGATGTTCATTTTATCGAGCAATCGTTACTGTCTCGTCGACACAAAACACTTACTAGTACTGGTTTCGCTCTTCTAATCCTTCATTGAATTATTGAACTTACTCCCCGAGGGACTCCAGAGTAATTCTAAAAAAGGTAGGATGTTGAGATTTTGAAAAAAATTGTTGAATGTTTCGCTATTTGCGGCTGAAAATTATTCTGTTCACGTTAATTTGTGGGGGGAGACAGGAGGGCGGGAGCCCGGGAGACAGGGGGACGGGAGACGGGAGGGTAGAGGGAGGGAAGCGGGAGATCCCGTTCATAAGGCGTTGTAAAAAAATGTAGTTAACAAGAACCCTCATAGTTATTTGACTTGTTGGATTTGCTTATGACATCTAAATGGACAAATTGCACGTCTAAACAAACGTTGCTTCACGGTCGTTGAGGACCATAAAGATACGGGAGGCGGGAGGCTCTGACCCCCCTGTCCCC
>JANCMA020460392.1:0-10761 GCA_024336925.2 Zoanthus solanderi | reverse complement strand
AAAATTTCGATTTTGGGGTTAAATTAATTAAAAACTTGTGATCTTCAATTAAAAAAAAATTCTAAAAAGAAGCTTACAAAACAATAGAAAAAATTCCAGAATCGATTTTGTTTTAAAAAAGAACTCTATAGAACGTAGGCGATACTCTAATATGTTAATATTGACGATTTATTTTAGTGTTCGCTTTATTTAGAGTAATTTTAGGCTCGAGATCGTGCGCAATAACAACAAATGACCATTTCTTGTCTTTCTAGAGATCAATCAAGATACAAAACTGGAATGAATAGAAAACAATTAAGAGCATAGAAGATTGTAAATGAATTCTGATATCCAACGCGAAAGCTTTTCACAACTTAAGCATTCAAATTACAAACCTTTTCGGTTAATTAGCTTTTAAAATTCGTATTTTGTTTGTTTTTGACATTTTTGAAGATTGTCACAGGGATTTGTACCAACAAAAGTAAATAATTTGTGAAGTAACCGCAAGAAAGTTACATTAGTGGTGCGGATGTGAGAAGCTGTATTGCTAAACAACCAACGGACCAATAGAATGTAAATAAATCAGTTTCGCAAAAAAAGCAATGACGCTGCTACTGGCTAGTTAGTCTATCTGTTGTAATCACACATACTACTCCCTACTTTTACAATAGTAACAATAACAGTAGAATTATGAATTAATAAAACAATGGTAAGAAAACTGCTGAATTGACACTAAAGTCAGCCATATTGGGAAATCTCCGAAGTATGCGCTTTTTTTTTACAAGAACCAGTAAATTTTGCCGATGCTCATTGTTCTTAATTTTTTTGCCTGCTTCAGCCTCAATTTGTTCTTAATTCGTTCTTATTTCTGCAAGCGGTTTGAAATTTCTCTTGTACAGTATTGTTGAAACATACATGTGCAACAGCTGAAACTGATCGTTATACGAGGAACTTTTGATATTCCATGAATACGTGTATCATTTGGGACAATAGTATAGATATCATAATAAACGGGAAACGGTGCTTTTGTGTTTTTACACACAAATGTAAATTACAAGATTCAGTAAAGTTTCAACTAGAAACATTTTCACTTTTTTTCAGCCTCAGCCTCAGCTTGTTATTAAACCGTTCTTATATCTAAGCCTCATTGTTCTTATAAAGTTGTTCTTACAAAAAAGAAAGCGTGTAACAGATGTAGCTAAATATTTATAATCGGTCTTCCTTTGGACAGCTTTTTAAGTTCTAGTTTCATTCATATTTAAAATAAACCGTAGCTCCTAGTTTTGCATTTGTCTTAAAATCGAAGAACGAACTGTCAAAAAAGTTAAAAAAAAAAAAAAAATTGAGTCGAGAGCAGCTTTGCGCGCCACGATGTTTTGGGACTACGGCAAAAAGAGGAACTTTCGAACAGCCCAAATTTAAAGCTATTTGTTGGATAATTTTTTTTAAAACATTAAACCGTGTGGGCGAGTAGATGAAACTCATTTTATTGTCCAACAAAGCTGGTGTTTCCAATTCGACCTCTTCGAGTAACTAGTGCCCAAATTTGAAAATGCTTGCAACTTTTTTCAGATCATGAGTTTCGCTCCACATCTCGTGTGATAGATGAATACAATACATCGAATAATTATAAAGTGTTCATTTTACAATGAATTAATATCAGACGCCATATTTGTATAATTGTATAATAAACTGACGTTTTGTGACAAAACACATAAAATGTCAGCGAATTGAATATTACTGTAAACTGTTCATACAATGGTTTTTTACGCTTTATTTTTCAACAGTCACTCATAACTTGTCAAGAATCCTGTTTAGTACCTTCTATATGGCTAGTGTGGCGAAAGTATCAACTACAAGCTCGTCTTTCAGTTCTTTATCAATTTTAGTAAACCAAACAACTAGCACAAGAAACCAAACGTTTCCCACTGTTTTGATCCAGTCAACTGCTTCTGCTGCAAGCAAGTTTACAAAGAGTTTGCCCGTTTCAGAGTCTTCAACTGTTACGGCAATCGGTTCAACAATGTTTTCAACCAACGTCTCTTCAACTCCTTCATCCTCTACAACCCAAAACAAAGGTCCAAATATGCCTCAGCTGTCGGAGTTTGGAATCGTTATGATATGTTTTGCTGGCTTTTTGATTGCGTTTTTAATGGTAGCCCTCATCTGGATGCGAAGAAATCGCGAAAGGGGGTTAGTAAATTTTGAATTCAGTTTGTTTGTATTTAACCAGTTTTAAAACGGCGAATATACCAAAACCTTATTTAAATCTAACACACAATGCCAAAAACAAAAAAAAACTAATAGCCTCGACATACTGATTTTTATTTCATTAAACTCTAGTTTCTGCTAGCTAGACGAAACAGCTAACAAGTTTTATCATGCTATTTTTCGTTTATAGCTAAATAGTGCTTATTTACTTAGGAATGTGTGCAAAATCGACCAAGAATATGTTATTCTAAAACAAATATTGATAATGTAGTGAGTTTCAGGCAACCAAACTACCTTAAAATTTCAATAACTAAACCGAATCTCTAAATTGTTTCCAAGTGGCAATTTCAGGATTTGGAAGTAAAAAGTGACAATAAATGACAGACGCTTATAATCTTTTTCCTTAGTTTCTAGCTTAGATTTCTGTTGAGCCTTGAGTTATAATGAGCGATTCTGCCTAATGTATTAACCAGCCACTCTATACAGTCTCTTAACGAAACCACTAGGCCCATTTGTAATCTTGTAAACATGCATGGCTATCTTCAGTTCAATAGAACAGCCAGACCGAAATGTGACAATATAATGATTACTCGAAAGAAAAAACTAATTTTGTAGGGAAAAAAATTTAATTCTGATAACAAAATAGACATTCTTATATAAGAATGAAAAAAAACCCTTGGAAACAGTCTATAAACGTTGCAAAAAAAGTGTTTTTTTTCTTGACCTGTTTTAGCATTTATTCTTTGTAAAACAGGACACGTTTCACAAATTTATTAACTGACGTGTTTTCAAAGCCGATAGGCGTTCGCTAACAACTGAATTAAAACAAGAAAGAAACAATTATTTAGCAACAGCTTATGTAGCTATTTTTATGTATTTTTGTTTTCATCCGTCCTTGGAAACGATTTAAGTAAAACATTATTTAGTTCTCGCTGCTTAATGTTGTTTCAACTAAATCATAAATTGTGAAAAATTCTCAATCGACAACCAAATTACTATAACGAATGAATCCTATACTCAAATAGTGTCTTCACCTGAATAAATACATCTTCAAATGTGGTTATTTTTTCGCTTTTTCCTTGAGAGTACTAAAACTTTATCATATGACTGCATATAGCTTTTCCATTCGTAATATTTGCCGTTTTATATAACCCTAAAATAGTAACTATGAGAATAAGGGAATGTATTATAGGAAGAAGACTCAGATTTGGAAGTTGACAGCGAAGTTTGACAGGGGAAGCTAGAGGAAGAACTTCATTCATGTCACCAGTTCTGTCAGATGTGGTTTAGTTATTATAGAAAATCATACGAACGCGAGTGCATTTCGTAAGTTATGGCGCCAGTGACATTAAAGTGTTTAGATTGCGATTTGAGAACTTTAAAACATCTGGCGAGCGACCATAGATCACGAAATGCACGAACATGTTTCAGGGTAGACGGTCAGTTAATGACTACCGAACTGTTACGCTGTTACTGCTCGTATACTCTTCGAGTTTATTGTCGACTTTTCGTTCTGTCGAACATTTTTACAAAACCTTTTCTCATTACTGTGTATCGTTCAGTATACTTTGATTTTTTGCCGTTTTTATCAGTTGTTAAACATCATTTTAGTTTAACAAAGCAAAAGCCATGGTATGTCATTTCGCGTTCCAATTTGACGTAATGTACTCCATTTATTACCTTATAATTCGCAATTATCCAATCAAAATCGAGATATTTTGCCCAGAATAAGATCTATACGTTTGCAATCCTAACTTTAAAAAAACGAGAATGAAACGAAGAGATGGAAGAGAACTTGAAACTCCCCCGAGCCGAGTATTTGCATCTGACTCACAAGCACAGAACTTAAAACATTTTTATGTTTTTTTTTTCGCACTGTTTTAGATCTCATATAATATTCTATGTCATTCGTTCTTTATATCTTGCGGTATAAAATTTGTTCTTCTCACTTTACCCCTGATGAAGGTTGTAGTCACAGCCGAAACGTTGGGTTTTATTTCGATAGTTTTATTGAATTCGAAAGTTATAGAGTTCTCATCCAGAGCAACGCATATATCTTAACAATATATATTTTAGAGAGGGAGAGGTTGAACAGAAAACATAATCTTGAGGAAAAGGGCATTTTCTATGTCTCAAACATGTTGAAACAAGATTAAGGCAGGCGGAATTAAGAGTAAAAGTTACGTTGAGAAAATGCCAACAGTGCAGACAGAACCAACTGTTTCGAACTAATCAGAAGGTTATCTACAAAACACTAGATAAAACAGAACGAGAAGATAAACAGTGTTACCAGATTCCATAACCACCTTCCGGAGCAAGTTGGTCTCAATGAGAGAGAGCATCTTGGATGGAGGAAGTGGAGTATGTCAACATCACTGTGGAGAACTGGAATGAACTGGAAGACAGCCGGCCCTGACCTAGAGTACATGGGTTCTGACTTAAGAAACTGAAAGGACTGCATTCTAGACTACAAGAATACTTGCAAGATTGCGTATGTCAAGGAAATATACCAGAGTGGATGGAAAGTGGAAGAATAGTTTTGATGCAGGACGTAGATAAGGGTGCCCAAGCTAATAACTACCGTTCTATTTCCTAAATGCCTGCCTATGATGCATAGGCACTAGACGGGAGTTATTGGAAAGAAGTTATTCGAAAACTTTGAAAGGAATAGACTGCTAGCAGATGGACAAAGTAAAGGGTTGCAAGAAGGGACCCCGAGTAACAAAAGATAAATTGCTTAAAGGCAGACAAGACAATCCTAAAGAACTACAGAAGGTTGACAATCTTGATAATTCCTTTGATAGATATGATGCCGCATTTATGGATCCTGAAATGCCTAGAGATGGCTGGAGATGCTAAGAATAAATACAATCAGCAACAGTGTGATGAATTGGAAGACCGTATTAACATCAGGAGACAAGAAAGAAGGCTAAACAGTATCGTAAATTGGAAGGCAGCAGTAGACAAAAAAAAAAGTTACAAAGTATGGTAATTGGAAGACAAAATTGACGTCAGGAGACAGTATGGTGAAAGAGAATCAGGAAGTAAGAAAGGTTACACAGTATGGTAATTGGAAGACATTATTGAAGTCAGGAGAAAGTATGGTAAAAAGGAAGGCTGTTTTGATTTCAGGAGATAAGAAAGAAGATTACATATTATGGTAATTGGAAGACAATATTGACGTCAGGAGACAGTAAGGTGAAAGGGAATCAGGAAGTAAGAAAGGTTACACAGTATGGTAATTGGAAAACACTATTGATGTCAGGAGACAGTATGGTGAAAGGGAAGACTGTTTTGATATCAGGAGATAAGAAAGAAAGTTACACAGTATGGTAATTGGAAGACAATATTGACGTCAGGAGACAGTATGGTGAAAGGGAATCAGGAAGTAAGAAAGGTTACACAGTATGGTAATTGGAAGACAATATTGACGTCAGGAGATATATAGTATGGTGAAAGGGAAGGCTGTTTTAATATCAGGAGATAAGAAAGAAGGTTACATTGCATGATAATTGGAAGACAATATTGACGTCAGGAGACACATGGTGAAAGGGAAAGCTGTATTGACATCAGAAGACAGTATAGTGAATGGGAAGGCTGTATTGACATGAGGATAAGCTGTCACATTATATACAGATAAGTACCGAACAGTTTCTCCTCGCATTCAAGAGTGGAGGGCTTTTTATATATGAAAGAAAGAGCTGAGGACTTCCAGTAAAAAAAGGGAAAACCTAAAGAGTTGGAAAACCAAACTGTTACATGGCAAAATCGAATAAAAAGAAATAAAGGAACGTGGAACTGACTGAAGAAAGGAGACTTAAATAGGGAGCCTGATTACAATTCCGCATTTAAAGTATTACGAAACAGAATGTGTGGCGTTACAAATAAAACAGTAAGAAACTTACTGTGAAGTGCAGAAAGTTTGCCCAAGTCCAGTATAAACATCGTCAATGGAATGTTTAGCGTGAAAGAAGAAATACTGACTTACTGTGTGCGTGCAACACATTTGCCCTAGTCTAGTATAAACATCGACATGATAATGTGGCTAAGATCATACACTGGTCGATTGCCAGAGAACACGGATTAAACGTTGAAAAATGGTGTAGCCTTCATCATGCAAGACCCGGTAATGGAACACGCCGAGGTGAGGTAAAGTTGTTGTGAGCCTTCACTGTAAAAAGGGTTCGTAAAATTCAGGCCCGAAGACAGGACGAATACCTTATCAGTGGCATTGCCGTTCCCGGAGACGAAGTAGGTCAAGAGAAAAAAAGTTCCTAAAACACCAGAATCTGAGAAGAGGTTCATATTTGTGGCGACGCTAGGAACTGTCACAAAGAGCCTCGTGAGCCACCTTAACAATATGGTTAATTATCACATTGAAGGAAAAGATATAGATTTCTTAAAAGAGGATGCACTCCTAGATTCCGGTCGATTGTGATAAAAATGCTAGAAGGCTACGACTGTAGGCTACAGCTTGTCTTCCGCTGTTTTAAACCAGCTTCCGTCCATAAAGCCAAGAAAGACACTACAATAATAAAATATTTTTGACAAATACGCAACAATTCTTATGGTTGTTTTAGATCTTTAGTACTTTCAAAGCACCCAACTTGGTAAAAGTTCAAAGTCAACAGAAACATAAAATTTACACATAACATTTATTTAGTTATTTATTTATTTATTACGTACATACCTCGTTACATGTCCGTTTTCAGAAACATAAAGGTTGTTTTTAAAACCTGTAAAGCCTTTTTTATTATATGTCCATGAAGTTATTCTTTAATTACGGTTTTTGATTATGAAGCCTATGAAGTTTTTCAAGTCTAATAACAATAGGTCAGAAGTTATTTCTCGAATAAACCTCTTAAATTTATTTTCCATTTTAACAGCGCTGATGGACCTCGCATAAACGTTAAGATGAAGCCACCTGGGTAAGAACAAATCTTTTTCTTTGAAAGTGGAATAGATGTACTTTCAATAGGCACTAAATTTGGAACAAGACTCGACACAACTCTTACACACAATTCTTTAGCCTCTTATTTGTTACTAATTGCTCTTAGCTGGGCCTAATGTGAAACTTCACAGGAACGTAGCCAGCATTTTTTAGAGGAAGGGAGTGGTGTTCCAAACTACCAAAAGCTGTTTGGTCAATGCTAAGTATAGGAGTGATGTCGCTCTAAAGATTGACACAGTGAAGGATCGAGTTGTAAAAGGGGAATTCCGGAATCCCCTTCCCCTGTTACGCCACTGCTTCATTATCATCATTACGCACGGCCAAATAATGAACTTCGCTCTTCCGTTCCTTTTCGCGGGTCAAATGGTAAACGTGTAGGTATCAAATGCATTTGCCGCCATTAATCTGATTGGCTGTGGTGGTGGTGTGATGCCTCGCTCAGCCAATAAGATCGCGAGGATGCCATTTAGTACTGGTTTCTGGAGGCATTTTTTGTAGGAGCTTGCTGTCGCTTCGCTTTCACAAATTTAAAGTAAAGCTATTTTTTAATCTGTACAGGGAGAATGGTCAACGAAACTCGTAAAGCCATAAATGAAAATATTTATTATTTTAAGTCTGAAGTTCCACAGTAAACAAACTTAAATAAACGCGCGAAATTTTCGTTGAATAAGTGGATATAATTTTACATGGCCGGTCAAGCAATTCAAAATACTAAATACTGGCAGTTCGTTTTTTTCCTAATGACCTACTAAAATTAACATTGAATGTTTCTATATCAAAAAAGAACCGTAAAGCGAAATTCAGAAGCCGGTGTTAGAAGTGAAAATTGGTTCGTAGTATACGCCAGGCACACTACTGTAGTGAAACTAACTAGTTCGAGTATGGCCGACATGACAAAAAAGTAAAAAGATAGGAAATCGGTGAACATTCAAGATGCTTTTACAATCATTCTTTATCAATGAAAGATACATTGTAATACATTAGTGTTTACCTCTGATCCGTTTCAAGAAAGAAATTTGGACTGCCTGCCATTTAGTGTTTGGAGTTACTTGACCGGCAGTGAACTTCACTACAACGATGCCAGACGCTAGGTCTATGAACAGATTTTCAATTCTAACACCGACTACTGAATCGCTTGACGATTCTTTATCGATACATAAACTCTCTATTTTTAGGGAAAAACAAACTGCCGGCCATTAGCGTTTTGATTTGCTTGACCAGTAGTCAACCGTCTACAAAAGTGTCTTACGAGTTATGAAAATACAGTACTAAAGTGTGCCCAGCGTAGAACTGAGAACCGATTTTTTCTTCTAACGCCACCTTCTGAATCGCTGTAAGGTTCTTTATCAATAGAGGCACATTCAATGTTGATTTAGTTTGTTCAACTTGTATTTTCAGAAAAAAAGACTAACTGCCGGCAATTTAGTATTTTGATTTGTGTGACCAGCTGCCGGTCATTTAGACACTGCCAATTTTACACGCTGTAAAAATGCTGGCCAAAACTGCTAAATGTAAAGAAGCACATTGTTATGAGCCTAGAATCACAAAGATTCAATCCTACATTCATGACACGCACTATTATCTCACTGATACAGGATAGGCACTAGAAGGTTAAAACCTCCCGAGGCAAGCACCAGCGACTTGGACCAATCCGAGGTAACGGAGCCACCGCCATCTTGTAAACTCGATCATCCTCTTAGCAGAAGTAATCCCAACTTAAGCAAGTAAGTATTGAAAACAGCATCGTCTACGAATTAAATCTTGGTCAACTCTTTAACCATTAGCTTGAAACCCACTTTGCTTGGAATTGTACATAAAATCGAATGCGAGATGAACTTGGATGGATCAGAGTTTTAGTTTTTGGTTTTGTATGTGCTATTACTCCAGTCTCTTCAATACTTTTTCTAAAGATGGATTGATTGATTTATTCAATAACTCGTAATGCATTTTCTGCTTTAATTTGGTTATTAGGAATCCGGATGTATTTCCCGACCCTGGCCATCGGGCCACGCTGCTTTAGCTTTCCAAAAGAAAGTTAAAGAAAGAAGGAAATATACAGGAATGCTGACCATTTACAAATGTCACTAACCGAGTTTAACCCACAATTCATCCACCATCATCTTTAGTCAAACATCGCATCTGGTCCAAATGTAACTGGAAACACTTTTAAAATGTAAACAAAAAGCATTCCTATATATTTTCTTCTTTTGGCAAGCAGCGTGGTTCACTGTCAGGGTCGGGGATTTGAAAGCGGAGGATCCACCCAGATTTAGTATTTATAACATCTTTCAATGTAGACGACTAGAAATGTTGTAAAACATTTTTTTAATTTCATATCTGCCTTGGATGTTATATATTTCAGCAATTCGTTTGAGCAGGAAACTACTGATAACAACAATGTCAATCAAACATCTGAAGGAAATTGGAGGTACATGCTTTGCTTCATTAACAGTTTTTATTATTATTTTTACAGTTTTAGAGTCAATGTGATGGAATTTCCAGGCACTTATTTTGACACATTACAGTATTGAAACTTGTTTTTTTTCCTTGTAAAAACGTTCGGTTTCTGTTGTTTTATGTAGAGAATAGCGTCAGGAAACTTTTTTTTTTTTAATTTGGCCTTTTGGGGTTGAAGTACCAACTATCAGTTTAGAAGACTAAACAAAATTTACAGATAAAGATAAGTTGTTTTCATCTTTAGCCCTCTAAATACCTGTCTTAGAACTGCGTTTTTACTATTTTGCTTTCAGGGAATCAAAGCTTATATGACTAGAGACTTACTTGCGATATAAATATGATGCTTGTAAAAAGCTTAATGGCCGTGGGTCTCCTACTCCTAATCTGGCTTAATCCGAGTTTCAACACCACGATCGTACCGATCAAACTCCAACTCATTTCTTATTATGAATGCTACGGTGATGATGGAAAATTTACACGTTTACCGGTGAATACCGAGTAGAGAACAAGGAACAATTCAAGTCAACACAAGAATGGATCAGCTGCGTATACCGTAATCGCCTTGAATTATGAACGTCAAGACGCCGACTAATATCAAAAAGATATCCAAAGAAAGGCAACGTTAGCTTATAACATTCCTCTTTGCCAAGCCGACTCAAACTTTTATTAACTGATCTACAAATCAGTCTTGAGTAGTACGTCACTTCTAATAGGTTTATCAATGCTACTTTAATGTGTGCAACGATCTAGGAAGCATAATCTCAGGTCCCAAATAAACGGGGGGAAGAAGGTTAGAATAATGGGGGGAGGGGGTAGGAATAAAAATGTTCAAGGTAATGTAAAAATAAATTTTGTGTGAGCCAATCACAGCACGAAGCATTTTCAATGAACAAACATCGGCTTATTCATTTTATCAAAGAAATTATATCTGACAAGTGTAAAAACTGATGAAAATTACCGTAAAAGAGAAACATTTTAATACGCAAAACAAAATGTTACAAGAAAATTCTTTATGTTCGAATGGTTTTCACACGTATACTACACGCTTTGTTCAACCCACGAGTTAGAAAAGGTTTGAAAACAGATTCTGATAGAGTAACACACCTGATTAATGCTAGCTACGTCGTAAAGTCAAATTGTGGTATAAGTGCCGAGTTAAGGGG
>JANCMA020460292.1:0-10764 GCA_024336925.2 Zoanthus solanderi | reverse complement strand
TGAAAATGTTTAAAAAACAAAACAAAATGTTACAAGAAAATTCTTTATGTTCGAATGGTTTTCACACGGTGAGATATATCAGTTTATTTTGTGTTCAAATAGTAAAACTAGCTAGAGTGCCAGTTCTCAGTACTTGCAGAACTCAGTTCTGTGGTCCTCGAGCTTTTGTTTTGCTCGTTGGCACTTAGCAATAGCTATTAGTAGTATACTTTTTATATATATTTCGGCTGACTATTACCAGTTTTAGTTCATCCATTTCTACGCTTGAAGGGGGCTGGTAATGGCCAGCCAAAATATTGTGATAACACAAATTTAAAACGCTTATTATAGTTGTTTTCATTTTTGGGATTTTAATGTTAATTTTAGATTCGCAGAATTTTTGTGAGCAGTTGCTTGCATTTTTTTTTGATAAATCTTATATTTTGTTTTTTTTCATTAGCACACCCGCCAGCTTCTCAAGCTAGTATAGCAGACACTTTCAAATTTTGTTCTTCATCACCGAGCCTCAAGCTTCGTAGACTAGTCCGATACCAAAATGCCTCAGCACCTGTCTTGAGCAGTCAGTATGAGCTCGTAATATTGTTTTATGCTTGCAAATAAGAAAAGAACGAATCTAAAAATAGAAAAACTGAATATGTATATTTTGGTTGTTTCAAAATGAATGACAAAAAACTGCTTAAAAATAAACACCCAAGGTTACGATATTTATACAGGATCATACAGTATTCTGCTTTTGTTTTATATTAAATTTGGGGAGTCAAGTTGGCGTAGTGGTCATCAGTCGTGCCTCCCACCTCTACGACCCGGAATCGAGTTCTGGGCTCCGCAGGTGGGCTGAGCCGGATTTGTCGATCTTAATCTGGCTCCGGGAGTTTTTCTTAGGGTACTTTGGTTTTTCTCCCTCTGCAAATTCGACTTTTTCATTGAGATCTGAGCAGCCGAGAAATTTAAAAACTAATGGGCAACCACTTCCTTCGCAATTGACGTTAAAAAAGGTATTTATTTGTATATTTATAAAATAAAAATTTTAAATGTTTTGATGTTAGACTAAATCGTCATGTTGAATGTTTGTTTTATATTGCAGGATTATAGATTTGCTTCAGAACCGTTCTTTTTGAGGCTGAAATAATGAAAACAATTGAACCCCTTTGCGAATATAAACTTCCACAAAATCCCAGAAATTAAATAAGCGCTCCGAACGGATATTCAAATAAATACGTTAATCAATTTTTTATGAGGGTATAAACAACAAGGCCGCTATGTCAGATCAAGAGAATATGAGATAAGAGAGCTTATCGCGGACCCTATCAGGGGCTCCACTCGTCGTGCTATTTTAAGAAACTCGTTACCAATCCCCGCGCGGCTCATTTCATAATGGCGCCAAATAGTTTTGTAGTTCGCTATCAATGGACGTGGGAGAAAACTTAAAAAAATTCTGGCCAATCACGTTCCGTTTAAAAATAGATGAACGGGGCTCATGATGGATACAAAGCGCAATATGGAGGATAGGTTCTCTTAGCTCATTTTCTCTTGCTCATGACTCATTTGACTCATAAAAAATGATTTCTCCCTCTACTTACCTTAGCTCTTTCTTGTTGTGCAGTAAATGAAAGTTTACTGCTGGAACTAGAAGACTCAGTGCAAGGCGCTTCTTTAATGAGTTCACCGTTTCTGTGTCTCTCACAACAAACCTGTTCAAATAATGAATCAATATTTTGTTTTAAAATTAACAAGGTCAAGTAAAAATGCAACATGTTAAGACGAGATTTTTTTCTGGTGTAACTGCACGGGTTTTCAATTACTCTGAGGATCTTAAGAATGCCCATTATTTTACTTTCCAAACTAGCTGGTGTATAGTTAAATCATTGCTTAAACCACTGTTCGCTCACTCCTTCACTAGCATAAAGCTGTAGAAGCTTAAAAAAAAACAAATATTCTCTGCACATAGAGCCGGCGTTTATCTCCACTTTCTGTAGTGTCAACTGGCTGAAAGCCCAGGCTCTTCCCTGGCCGGATTGACACTAATTATGCACGTTAGCCCCCATAAAATGCTAGTAGACTATTACCAATTGAAACTCAGAAGGATGGACAGCTAAGTGAACTTCTGAGAAAAGACAAATGTCCTGGACATTTGACCTGGATTCAAACCATACAACAAATGTGGTTGAAAGTCTTCTGCACCACACCGCTGTACAAAGCAGAAAGAAATAAGATAAAGGATCCAAATTTCAAACTTGAGAAAGTTTGGCCAGTATTGAAAATGAAGAAACGTCTGGGTCTATACATACAGTAACCCAGTCTATTACACTTGTCAACACAAGAAGTGTATTACACTTGTCAACACAACAACAACAACAACAACAACAACAACAACAACAACAACAACAACAAGAAAAAGAAGAAGAAGAAGAAGAAGAAGAAGAAGAAGAAGAAGAGAAAGTATCAACAGTTGTGCTTTGAACTACGAGAAAGACGAAAAGGATATAGAGTGAAAGTAATTCCATTGGTGATTGGCTGTTTAGGAGGAGAAATGAAAAAATTAAAAAATGATATAAGGGAATTGTTTAACAACGATAAAGATTTAGATCGAATAAGTAGAGTAATTCAAAAGACAGTACTATGGGAGAGCGAGACAATCATGAGAAAAATATCATCTGGACTGTGGCCATAGTTGTCTTCTGATACTAGCTAACAAACATTGATAGCTAATGCTTATCCCTTTCGAGTTTTAAATGAAGGGAGGGGCTCTGGCCAACATTACAATACTGTATTGTTGGTTAATTCAGCCATAATAATAATAATAATAATAATAATAATAATAATGCCATGAATCGAGCGAGATGGAGAGTGGGAGTTGGAGAGATTGCTACAAAAGTGGGGAAAATCAAGCTATCCCCGTTTACAGGGATAAACCCGGATCAAAATTGAATTGATTAGATTGATTGATAAACTAGACTAGCCTCAGGTTTTCTTTGCTGACACCTTCAGCTGCTGAAGGATCATATGCTGAAATGTCTGAGTCAACATCAACTCCTTCTGAATCTGAAACTTCTTCTGCATCTAAAAACAAAAATGAAATTAATCAAATACTCACTATTTTTATTCTTAAATGAAAAAGTAATCTAATCCAATAACATGATAAATAAATTCATTTTGAACAGACAGAATTTTAATTTATATATTTAGTATTTACATTTATGTGTATATATATTTTAAGAAAGTAAATGAAAATGGGGTAAGGTCTTATGCAATAATGATTCTTTATATCCAACAAGACCTTTTATGACAGATATACAAATCAATCGATATATGAGTCAGAATGATATTTTTTTAAATTTATACTCCAACAAAAGTTGTCATTTATCAGAACACACACTCAAATTATTTGATAGGCTTTCTGACACATTATAACAACACACAACGAAGTTTTTACGCCTTTCAAACAAGTTTGAATGTTGGGTTTCTTGTGTACAACTGCAGGTGCTTTACAACGTTTTTGTTCTGTTTTTCTGTTTGAGTTTTTGAAATGGGAATGAACCATTGATTCTGGGTTTACAATTATTAAAAATAGTTTGTTTTGCAGTGGAAAAAACAGGAAGCAAAAATTGAAGGATAAATTCCTGGCTTGGATTGACAAAATGGTAATATTTCTAGTCCAAGGAAGGTAATTCTTTTGATTCTAGCTTTCTACCCACAGAATGAGGTATCTAGTTTCTAAGTATTTTGTGGTGTGGTTTTTTGTGGTGTGGTACTGTATTTTGTGGTGAGGTATATGTGGTGTCGTGGTATTTTGTGTCAAACAAAGAATCAATAAAATCAAAATAAATCAAATGATATTGCATGCTGCATAAACTCATGTGGAGACAAAGAACTCGGAAAAAATCCAAGCTCCAGATGGGAACCAAATGCATGACCTTCCGTACATTAGTTGCAGGCTCTACCATGGAGCCATGGAACTCATATGGTGCTAATACTAGACCAGTCACAACTGCTTAAAAAGCGATTCTTTGTAAGAATTAGTTTTTAATTTAAAATGGAATCTTAGATACCTTGTTCAACAAAGATCAATTCATAGTAAAGACTATGAGCTTTCCTGTACGATTCTGGCCAGTTAAACCCTTTTCCCTGAGGTTTGTAGGGTTGCTGACTGATTCCTTTGTCTTTGTCATCCACAGATGTGCCATAAACGTAATACAATCGTTTATTGCGGCCATCTTTTTTTGGTCCCTTAAACACATAGTAGAACTTGAATTTCTCATTTGAAGGTATCTCAGCATCTGTACCAATCATAAGAGGTCACCAAAATAATAATCATTTTAATTGTTGATTTATCATCATCATCATCATCATCATCATCTATGTTTAGTGTCGGTCCTTAATTTCCCACTTCTAGGGTCGGATGTGATATGAGTTACCTCCACTCATGTCTATCCTCTGCCAAATTTTCCGTGATGTTTAACTTCCATATATCTTTAAATTCCACTACCTTACACCACTGAGGTCTTCTTTGGCCTACCTAATGGCCTTCTACCTTCCACTTCACGCACCATGGCTGGGAGTAGATAGATTAACAAGTGACAAAATTGTGCCAGAACAGACCGTTTGTATCTACTCAGGGAATATATAGTTATGCGTTTTTTATGTTAGATCACAAGGGCCTGATGATGTTGTCAAGATGACAGCGAAACTTTGTCAACATTTTCAGCTAGTATTTTTAATTAAGTGTTTAAAAACAGGTACTTTCATCAAGATTTTTTTTTCAGACCCCAAAAATTTCAAAAAAAAAATTTGTGCTTAGAAAAATTAAATTGGTCTGGCCATATTTCTTAAAACTCCACTTAGAGTCCTTTTCTTCTCCATCCCAACATTTCTAACATCTTCCCTCTCCAGTAAATCTCTATCCTAATTTCTGCAACCTAAAACAATCTACCCCCTTAGTTTGATTCCCCAATCCTATAACCCATTTCAAACATATGTACCTCCACATGGTTAATCTCAGCCTTCTCCTTGCTCACTCAATCTCTTTACCCTCTTTCTGCCTTACTCCAACACTATCCTTATTCCTGCCCTTACCTCAACCTGCTCCTTGCTCATTCAAACCCTTCTCCCTCTTTCTGTTTTACCCAAATCAATCATCAATCAATCAATCCAATTTTGATCCGGGTTTATCCCTGTAAACTAGTGGTGGCTAGATTTACTCCACTCTAACAGCAATCTCTCCAGCTCCCATTCTCCATCTTACTCAATTTATGGCATCCTCCTTCTCCAAACTGACACTCAAGATTGCTCTCCTTCTCCACTTGCATCTTCCAAAACCCTGTTCTTACTCATTCCCTTAACTCAACCTCCTTATCACCCACTCAAACCCTTCTTTTACGTTCTGTCTTACCCAAACATGACCTTACTCATTCCTTCACCTCAACTTCCTCTTTGTTCACTCAAACCCGTAGCCAATCAGAAAGCTGGATATGCAATAGTCCACTAGTGGAGTGATACTAACTATAACTATGACACCAAATAAAATTATATCTGTGGTTCCTGTCACATGCTCTAAAAAATGGTTGGTTGGATTTACATATTAATATTTTATTATTTTATTTATCTCTTTTTTTTATATAAGTCTTTTTGTACAGTAAGTAGATATCACTGGGACCAAAGATAAAGCATTTTGTTCATCTATAATTGGGCGGGCATGGTTGGCACAGTTGGTAAGATCTCTGCCTTCCGACCACAAGGTCCCCAGTTCAATCCCCGACTTTGCAAAGATTCGAATATTTGTGCGACCTTCTTTTCTACCTAACCCAACTTAGCTTTCCATCCTTTTGGGGTAGGTAAATGAATACCAGCATCTGCTGGGAGCTATCCTCTGATGGATTAGTGTCCCATCCAGGGGTAGTCAAAGACTCTCATCCGCTTAACACTACAGAAACAGGAGATAAGCACCGGTTCCATGGGCCACTTGGCTGGTAAAGGATTTAGCTTTAGCTTCATCTATAACTGCTACAAGCTGGGTGATCTGACACAACCACATCACCAAAATAATAGGGTAATTCTACATTTTACTTAGTTATGATTGAATCTGTAGTAGTTATATCAAAAAAACACAGAATATATTGAAGTTTTAAAAATCTTAATAGGAAGAAAGAAAAGTTATTTTCAAAAACATGGCAAAAGAAGCAATAAATGTTATAGGGTCTGTGATTTGGTGCTAAAAATTTAGGGATGGTCGGGTGACCGGAACAACAGATATTATTTTGTTTGGCCTGAACATCATAAAGTACTTCTAAAACAAATTCAGTTTGGCCTTCATATCACCTTCACTAAAGTCATCCAAACGTGGGTGGTAAAAATAGCCAGTCTTCACTTTTCCACTACTTTTTTGATACCTCCTTTCATCTGGCAGTCGATATCGAATGGTCCCATGTTCCAAGTCCAGCAAGGCAGGTGAATCAAGAAGCAATGGCTAAAGGTAATAAAGTACCATTGGTGAGCTTGTGAAGCTAATTTTTTAACTGAAAAGAATGAAATGAGTTACACTCCTTAAATATTTGACTAGTGGTTTATAGTGGCTTGAGGTGGCAGTGCTAGCTTGACAGTTCTTAGGGTTCATTAATTAGGCCAATGAAAATTGATTTCATGTTTTTTGTCAGCGCTGCATGGAATTTTGCCACCGCATGGAAAATTTTCATTATTCATTATTTTTCGAAAAACAGAGAATAAATGGCGAAAATATTTTTCCTGCTTTTTGTTCAATGTCTGCACATCAGACTATTGAACTCTACTATATCTAGACTAGTGTAACTCTCTGTAGATAAATAACAGTTTTATTAGAGAGAGATATTCTTCCTTTGGCAATCCATGTAATATTTGCATTTGCTGTATGTTGAGACCATAGCAGCTTTGAAATTTGTACGATTGGAATTTATCACAGTCACAGAGCACTTTCTTAAAACCGCAAAACATATAAATCTTCCCAGAATAAATTCAGGGTGCATAATTGTATTATTCTTTAAAGGATATTCAGTCTGCCGTGTTTTCTTGGATATCAATGATTCTATAAACTGAAAAACCTGCTTCACGCTTTCAAAAGGACCATACTTGTGCAATATTGAGAAACAATGAAAAATGAAAAATTCCCTCACCAATTTTCTGAAAGTGGCTGACGAGAAACATGACATCAATTTTCATTGGTCTTAACTTATTACACATAATAGTGTTAACTTGAAATAAACAAAAATTAGCTACAGTTAGAAAACAAAATAAAATGGCTGAGTTGGAAGACTACAGAGTATGGCTAGGTGATAACAAGTTATATAATTGCATAACAAAACAATTCCTTTTGATTTTAATCAATCATGACTGGCCATGATTGTAAACTTTTTGATGAAAAACACCTTAATAGCATTGATCCTTTAATTTAAACAAACAGTGCAAAAGCTGTGGTTACACAAGACTTTTTTACCATCCATGGTCAAAGGCTCAAAACCCACAGTAAATCAATTTTCTATTTTTCTATTGTAACCAACTTTTTCGAAGTTTCAAGGGAAATCGAGCAATCCACAAGTCTTCTCTTTCGCAGTTACACAAAATTTGTAGTAAAATAAAAACTACAGTAATACCTCGTTTCCAATCTTTTCTTTGTGGATCCCTTCAGCTCTTGGACTCACAACTGCAGTAGCCGAATCTGATCTCCCTGTGGAAGCAGATGTTCCCATGGCTAAAAAATCGCCAAAATGTTACCAACTAAAAGTTTATAACCTTCTTTGCAAGGGTATTGTGGATTCGCATCTTCAATAACCAAAACTGAAAAACTATTTACTGGATTCTGAAAGATTATTTAAAATCCTCCAATGTTTGATGATACCGCCATATTGTTTACTTCACAACCTCGCTATGAAGCCTCGTTTTGATATTTTACTGGGGGGACAGGGATGTTACTGTGTTGAAGTATATGGGGGAGGTGGAGAAGCTTTTTTCGTTTTTATATATGACTTGCTTTTTTTTAACAAAAAAAAAAAGGCTCAAAAAACCTCGTTTTGATGCACAGCGACTATATTTAAATTTTTGCCCAAAAACTAAACTAATCAGCTAATGGACGTCGTGGTCGACGGAGAACGGCTAGAAAAAAACTTTGAAAACATCGAATTGGTTCAACAATCTCTTAGGGAAAATAGTTAAAGCTAAAGATCTGGTAGGCGAAATGGTTTGGCATTGAGTCGAACCACGTTTCAGCGCATTGTGAAAATCGATACCCAGATGATCCGGGCAAGAAAGTGCTTTCTTGCTGCGGGACATACATTTCCCAATGAATAACATTTTTATCTGGAAACGAAGGTGTACTTTTTGACCACAATGTGCCTATATAAAGGTTATTAATATTACGGTATTAACATTTAATAGGCCGTTTTTTGCTCATTTTCGACATTCTCAGCGTAACCATTTATATTGAGCAATTCTACCTTGCTAAAAAAAATCAAAAGCGTGTCTTGTGGAAAAATAAAACGCATATTTGGAAATCAGAAACATTGAACTATACTTTGATGCTACAATGTCGAAATATAGCTTGAATAGAAAAAAAGAAGATAGGGGACTGGACTCTTGCTCCCGTTCTTTCCTCCTTCCAAGGCCCCAAATCTTTTTTAGTTTTGCTTGTAATCGTGACGTCACAGCTGGATGCTATGCCTTTTTGAGATTTTTTTGTGTAACATTTGCCTCGATTTCGTGTGGTTCCATGTGTTCTGCGCAGACTGCACTGTTCTCCATGTTTTGAGAAGGTCTATTTCGAGTGCTTTGCTGTTCTGCGCTGCTCTTTCTGTATTGTATTGTGTGAAGGTAAGTCGAGTTACGTTATTTTTCTAATAAAAATATTTTGACCACTGTCGACGCACTTTATTAATCTTTGATTACTTCTAGTTTACTTTTTATCTCCCGTTGATCTACTTCCCCTTCCCCTAACTTCATTCTCAGACTTCTCCCCTGGCTTCTCTGTTTGGCCAGGAGAAGACCCTGCATGTATCAGCCAGTCACATGATCAACAAACACACAGAAATTGTGGATGTAATAAATTAGCATAAAAATGCTAGTTTGTATATGACAGACCAGTTTATTTGACAGTGCGTTGACAACTTTAGGTTTCTTTGAATTGTACAAACTTTTCAAATTTTAAATTAAAAACCCCTTCATTTTTGCACTTGCTACACGGGCTAGTATCATTCATAATAATACAATTAGTCCGTTTTACTGAAAACGTTTCCGAAGACCAAATATTGCATTTGACATATGAAAAATTTTAAAAAAATGGGCTGAAATGTTTCTCAAAAAGCAAAGAAATGCTCAAATTCTGCTCAGAAGTCAAGTAAGTGCTCAAGAGTGCTGAAAATGTGAAATAAAGCTCAAATATTGAAAAAGTGCCCAAAAGGTGCCCAGTGCAATTAAGACAGTCCTAGGTACGGTTAGTGCTACTCGATGTAAGATGCCGTTTTGAGTTATTTTGCATAGATAAAGAAGTAACAGGCCTAGTATGCGATGGCTGGACCAAAAGAATAGTACGAAAATATCCTGTAGCTGCAAAAGCATGCAGGAGTCAAACGACAACTTTTGGTCTCATTAGACGTCATAAGCTAAGAGTTTTGGCCACCCAGTCTGTTAGGTGCCAGTTAGCAGGTCTAGTACGCGATATGGACAAAAGCATATTACGAAAGTATTCTGCATCTTTAAGACATGACAGTTGAACGACCACTTTTGACCTCATTAGACGTCAAAAGATAAGTTTTTTTGGCCACCTAGTCAGCCGGATACGGTAAATGCCAGTTGATGAAGACTGCCACTCTTGTGTTATTCGATCTGCATAGATAAAAAAACCAGGCCTATGATGCGATGGCTACATACGACTACATTTTTTATTATCACTTAAGGAAAAAACCATCCCTTGCAAAGGTGAGCAATCAACTCGCCAGGTTACTCTTGGCCAAATCGCCAGGAACCTTAACAGAAAAATTTAAGGCATCTCCCCATTTAGTAACATACAACTTAGTCATAAAGCTAAAAGATTTGAGAAGTAAATAAAGTTTTCATTATCATTATCGCATGTACTATTTATGCTCGTTTCATTAACTGCAGGTCCCATAAGTATTGCACTTTAACTGTTCTATATATCACGTTTTATGTCATCTGGGAACTTGGGCCTGGTTGTCAGCGGTAAAGCATGTTGATAAGGCCTAATAAGACTGAAACAGCTGTCCGTGCTGAAAGGGGTAAACTCTGACATAAATTACAACTGAAACAGCTAATTTCTCTTGGCTATGCCTTGCTAATAATTCCTAACCAAGGCAACTGGGTCGTCATGGATGACCCCTGGCTTTTTCAGTCCTCCAAATGAAACAGGTAACTTCTAGATCTGTTGGATATGCGGTGCTGAAGTCCTAGCAATGCAAGGCAGCTGGCTCGTCATGGGTGAACCTTGAGCTTTTCCTCCTACCGAAACAAGTAACTTCTAGATCTGTTGGTCTGTTGGTGCCCTGACCATTTCAGTCCTCCAAACGAAACAGCTAACTTCTGTTGCATGTGCAATGCTGCCAGATAAGTCGAAGGCAAGACATTCAAGAGTTTTATCCCTTATCTAGTTTCGAAACAACTATCATGCTTGTGCCGATTGACTATGCCTTGCTAATTTAAGTCAGGGGCCGCGGAGGGGGAGGGGCTGCCAGGGCTGAAGCCCTACCACTTTTGTGCATTTTTTTTTTTTTTTTAGAATGGAGGGTATCT
>JANCMA020460190.1:0-10765 GCA_024336925.2 Zoanthus solanderi | reverse complement strand
ATCGCGACATGAAAAAAAAAAGAAAAAAGAAAAAGAAATCGAACCCAAACCTTGACTCGTGGTACCACGAGTAATAAGCAAATTAATTATCAGTAGTGGAGGAATTGATAGATATGTCCTAAACAAGTGATCAATTTTGACCAAAAGTGCACTTAGATTTTTTGCAGTGAGCAAAGGTTGGTTCTTAATAATAATCATGTCAGAATAATTAATTAACAGTATATAAAAAAAAATTATGCTCTTTTAACGTATAAAATGAGACAAATGTTGGTCCTGACTTACATTCTGAATATAATAGCTGAAATCTTGAGGGTATCTGTAAAAATAGAATACTAAGAATCAATATTTTTTAATATCTTAATTTAGAATTTAATGCATTAATTAAATAATTGCATGTCAAAGAAAAAACACAAACACTTTCCCAACAAATATTAAGTAAAGGTCTGTGTAAGAACTAGGCAACCTTCCACTGTTCTGCAGCATTTCACTTTTCCCACACCAGAATGTTTAAATTTCCATACTGAGAATACATCAACCAGTAAACAACATAGTTTTAAAGTAAAAAGCAGCAAAACTTTATTTTAAAGCAATGTTTTTTTTGTGCTATATTTTAGCCACTCACAGAACTCCAAAACAAAGGCAAAGAGAACCTTTTCACTTTCAATGTTCCCCACGTGGATTTTTTTTTAAGTTAAAAAGAGAAATGCTTCAATTAGAAAGGCCTGAATGAGTGAACTGGAAAGAAATACACTGGATTACTTAATATGAAGATATGGTCTGTTTTTAAAGTTTAGCCAATTAGATCTGATTCAATGGTTTAACAATATCACAATGAGTATCTTTCTGCATTCGACTGCCGTTGACCAGCCTAGTTCTTACTTGGATCGTTACTTAATATTTGTTACTAAAGCAGTGTTAGTTCCAACCATCATTGTATTCTTATATCCCTTATGAACATTATATAAATACACTTAGTACACATTTACACTATACAACTTAATAAATGTTTCTGACACTTAAGGTAACACTTAACGTGTCAGAAACACTTAAAGTTTTTATGTTCTTGTTTAACACTTGATTTATAATTTTAATTAACATTCTCAGACATGTTAATGGTTACTGGTGAGTTTACAGCATCTCAAGTAAAATTAATTTAATCATTATTACTTTTGAATATTATCAACAGATGAGACTGTGAAGAGGTTTGGAAATGCCAAGTTAATTATAAAACAGAGAAACAGGAGATACAGTGCTGGACACTAACTTTTCAAATGACTAGTCTAAAGGCTAGTGATAAATTAGATGTTACTAGCCAAAACAATTTTTTACTAACCAAGTGTTAAATTTCTGAGATGTCCTCCTTGAGAAAAACAGAAACTAGTTCAGTCAATTTATTCTATTTATTAACCAAAGTGGCTAGTGGAAACAGAATGCCTACTAACAAAACTGAATTTCTACTAGTCTTTAACTAGTTGGTTACCATGAGTATTGAGCCCTAAGATAATACGGAAGTTTTAATTGTACCTAAGAGAGGCTTCCATTGTTTCAACAATAAAATCTGACTTTCCATTGTTACTAAAACCAACCAGAACCTTTACAACATCACCTGCAGGCAGTTCTGCAAAATTGAAAAAAATGTAATTGAAGTAAGAACACTACAACCAAAATCTATAGCCATTTGCATGACGATGTCGTTTTCTTCAACAACCAGAATGCTCTACAAATTTTCTTTCTTATTCAAATTTTTAGTCCCTCTTTAGAATAGTAGAACAAATGCCACTAATTATTTGACAAATGAAAATAGGCAAAGCATTCTGGTAGTGGTAGTATTTGACAGAATTGTGGAAATAACCTATTACAAAACAATTATAACTAGTATACTATTAAGCAAGTAAAACACAAAATTTTGACTTCAATATTTTTGTATTAATGCTGTGTGACTACAAATACACAAGTCCAAAATTGTCCACATTTGGTTCTATCAACTTTATTTTGAAAGGAAAAATGTCACTGTGGTTGCCCTATTGTTACAGACTTGCACAACAATTGATATTCTGATACCAAATTCTGGAAGGAAAAAAATCTATAATGTCTGGAAAAACTTTTCAATCTCAGATCGAGATTGACAAATGTCAGCAAATGTTAGCAGCTAAGGAATTAAATCTAGATTCAGAGTGGGGGGAGAAATAGCTATCCTATGGGTGGTCCTCAGTCCAGTCCTCGACTCTGCAAAGATTTGAATATTATTGTGCAACCTTCTTTTCCACCTTAAGAGCTAACTCAGCTTTCCATCCTTCTGGGGTTGGTAGACGAGTACCAATGTCTGCTGGGAGCTAGCCTGCGATGGATTAGCGTCCTGTCAAGGGAGAGTAAAAGAGTCTCTCCAATCGCAATCTCTTTAATGGAGCCAAAACCAATAGTAGAATTGCACACAATTTAGATATCCTGCTGATTAACAGTAACTGCTTTGCTATCTTATTTTTTCAGCAGCATTCTAGTTATGTCTGTTCAGATATCTATTATCCATTAACACCACAGAAACAAGATATATGCACCAGCTCCATGGGCAACTTGTAAAGGATTTAGCTTTTGTAAACTAAGTGGCCCATAGAACCAGCACTTATCTCAAGTTTCTGTAAAGTTAATTGGATAAGATTCTCCCTGAGTGGGACATCAATCAATCAAGGTTAGCTCCCAGCAAATAATGGCACTTTATTTACTGAGAACACAGGTGCAGGTCATTTCACAGATTTTATGCACTTATCATGTGGCCTAAGTTTGGGATAAAGCCTGGAAAACAATACAGAAAAACTTACGCTGTTCAGAATTTTTAGTGAACAAAATGACTGTATCAGCATCAGGGGAAGGCTTCATTGCTTCTTCTTTCTCCTCTTCTTCTCCTCCTTCAGCTTCCGTTTTCTTAAAAGTAACAATGAAATATTATAAATGTTGAATAGTTTAACTCTCAAAAGATTTTATTGACTCGAAATTAACCCTTTGGCTACTGAACTGGCCAGCACACAATGTTCTGTTTTTCTTTAACCTGCCAGCCAGAGACACCTCAAATCTTTACCCTCTCCCCTCCCCCCATAGTGTATAATTTGCTTCTACTGTTTTTTCAGTGTTCAACAAATACTAGCCAATCATATACCAACCTTATCAGCAGGAATTGTCTCAGTATCCGACGTCTCATCTGGCCCAGTTGTATCACCTGGCTCAGATTCTTTACTATCTTCTGGTTCATCTGTTTCTACCTGAAAGCATATGGTCATCATCAGCTTAATATCCGAGTTTATATTTTTTCAGGTTTATATTTTATAGTTGTGGTTTACAAGTTCGTATGTAGTAACAAACATCTTTTCAATGTATCTATAACAATGAAGTAAGGCATCTTCATCTTCAACACAGTCAAATTCTTCAGAAAAATTTTTTAAAAATCTAGAGAAAGCCATCTTCAGAGCCTTGGCACTCTAAATATTTAAAAAAAAAAACTGTAAAAACACTAGCTTATGCCCATTGTTAAAGAAGCTCAGGGTGAGGCCAAAAACAACAATTAATAAGGGTCTGTCTCTTTCAGGGTTGTTTTTATTGAGAAAGAGTCCAATACTTTCTATTAACTAAATCCTAATCCAAACCTAACAGGTCCCAATATGCCCCAGTATGGAAAGTATTCCCAATATACTCGGTAAAATTTCCGTATTGGTGCATACTATTGTTTAATCATGCGAACTAACCCTTACTCAGACCCTAATTTCTATACGAAACTGCATGCATAAGTAAGTATGTGCCAGTAAGGAAATTATCCCCAATACTGTAACAATGCAAAACATTCTATTCGATCTTTTTGTTGTTGTTCCATGAAGAACTAAAGCAGAAATTTAGAAGTTGTTATAACTTTTACTTGTGTTCTAAAAGTGCTTTGTTCATGGTTTTCTTTCTTATCGATTTTGGAATTTTTAGTGGTAAAATTTCTGTATTGGCACATACTACCATATTTTGCTGTGTATAAGTCGACACCGTGTATAAGTCGACACCGTGTATAAGTCGACCCCCCAATTTGCAGCCAAAAATGTGCAAGTTTTAGAGTTTCCATGTATAAGTTGACCTCAATATTCTGCAATATAAAAATATCAAAAATACTACATTTGTAACAAAAATTTGAGAAAGAAATCCAAAAAAACATAACACAAATTATACAGCGTAAATCATGATGATAATCTAGTAATAAAAATGTAAATTCTACACCGTAAAAACGAGAGAATACTTATTGACGTTTCGGACATTAGTCCTTCATCGGAGTCCCTTTACTCCAACGAAGGACTAATGTCCAAAACGTCAGTAAGTATTCTCTCGTTTTTACGGTGAAGAATTTACATTTTTATTACTAAATTGTTTCTTTAGAAACACCAACGCAGCTTAAACTAGTTTACCGCTAGTTAGTTTTCTTCTAAAGAGACATACGTGGGACTATAACAGCCACAACGTTCAAAGCCAGACTCGCCAACCACAAATTATCATTTAAATCAAACGACAAGAGGAACGCAACGGAACTAAGTAAACACATGTGGCTATTAAAAGATCAGAACTTGAACTATACGACATCGACTGGAAAATACTGACCCACACACGCTGCTACTCAAACGTGACTTAACGCTGTAAACTTTCTATTGCCGAAAAATATTATATAATCTGTCACCCAGAGAAAGCATAATTGAACAAAAGGACAGAAATAATTAGTAAATGTAGACATATAGGGACAAATTCTTGTTGAGGAATGTTAGATAATGAATTTAAGCGATGTGAATTGATTATGCAAGCTTGTAAACTGCAGGAATTTACTTTGTAATTACTCCCGCCTAAGCACTGATGAGTGCAGGGCGAAGCCCGAGTCATTCTGTCGATTGGATATAGGAATTGAGAGTGAGTATTCTAATTGATTAGTAGAAAATTCTGAAGAAGAAACAAAAGAACAACAATACTTTTTTTGACAAACAATTATTAAATTTACTTAAACAACCAATGCTGATGATACACCAACAACTTTTCGTCTAGTGAAACTGTCAAATTGATACTTCAAATTCTTTTTTTTCTTACCTTTGAGATTTTTTAGACCATATTTTCTTGATAGTTTAGTTTTCTCTGGAATTTATTGCTTTTTGAATAAAAGCGTTTAATACCTCTTCCGAAATTTTCTTCTGAAAAGCGAGAAAGGGCCGCCATATTGAATTACTTGTTTTTATCCTGCAGACGCTATCTATCACTTGATAGATAGTAAGTACGATAACCAATCACATTGCAGTATTTATTACATAGATATGAGTGTTTAACCGAAAATAGACAACTCGTATTTTCCATACGAATCTACATCCGGGATACGAGTGACATATTTTCCATATCCTTACTGGTGAAGATACCGCTGATGTCATTCCTTTGTTTTTCCTTTGTTTTTCGTCTTCTTTTTCTTTATTTTCGAAACACTCATATCTATGTAATAAAGCAAAAATTACACGTTGTTTTGAACATATGAAGTTTATCTTCTCGTGGAAAAAAGATTTCATTTAAGTGTTCGCGCCACCGTGTAATATCCTCTTTATATATTCTCAACAAGCTGCGGTCTCGCTTGATTATTTTTGAGTTTTCATTAACAAGTCAATTAATTTGAATTTGAAGAATTAAATGAATTGTTTAAATTATTCTTATTCGCTTTTTTGAAAACTATACGTAATTAAGCCCAACATTATCGTATCTGCTCCATATTTTTCTTGTTAAATGTTTTGGCTTTGAGCTAAAACCGTATCAGGGAAACTTGGGAATTAATTGACAGGCTATCGCTGTGTGGGTGTACTGGCTGGCTGGCTGGCTGGCAAGTGATGACAGTGATGATGTTGTTGTGAACATAGAATACAATGGTCAGCGGTAACCTGTTTTTTGTTTTTCGCGATGAAAGAGTTAGGGTTAGGGTGAGAGGTCTCCCTACGAAGGGGGTGTGTACACTTATCTACCAGTATATGGAGGGCAACTATATGGCATATTGGCATGAAGTATATACCATTTCAAAGTTAATGCATGTCAGTTCGATCGTCAAACACATTGTCGTTTTAGCGACGTTTCTAGAGGAAACAGTGCCGGATGTTATGATTCTTTCAACTCCGTTATGTGCAAACTCAAGTTGTCTTTAGCAGTTGTCAGTGACTCGAAAGTCAATCAGATATTGATAGGAGATGACATGTACCTCAAAGCCTTTGACGACCAAACCATTTTTGATACAGCAACACTGATGCTGTCTTTATATTTACCTGATCGAGAACGCCAAAAATGCGTTCATAAAAATTTAGAGAATCTATGTTAGTATGTAGAAAAATGAACTTCAAATTCACTTCGTGCGTTTATCGATTGTAAACTATCTCCTGACTTTAACACTCGCTTTTCAATTATTTGTACTCAAAATCAAATAATACTGTAAACGGTAAGAAAGCATACAGAATTTTTGGTGCCCGAGCGATTCGTGATCTGTTATTGTTAAGAACGTTTATGAAATTGTACTTTGAAATTGTCATAAAATTTACAGTAAACTGTATGGGAAAATACAGATTTTAATAACTTTTTGAAAATTAACTCAAAATAGCTTTGAATTACTAAAAATTATGTTTTTACTCACGCAATTCATGATCTTTTAATCAAGTTTTCCGTGGATCGAATATCAGTCCCCGTTATAACGAACCACATTTTACTGATTTGCATTGGGTCTCGAGGCCACATTTAGTTTTACCGAAATATAACGAAATTCACTAAGCAAGTAGAAGTATTTCTTTGAGCCATAACAACATGAAATGGAACCCATAGAAAGGTTATGAGATATATACGGCGTCTTGGTTTTACTGTCGGTTACAAGTTAATTTTTGTTTTATCACGTAATAAATGAATTAAGGATAGTCCAACAAATACGTGCCATCGTTAATTTTCTGTCTGTCTTCAAAGCTCAGGTATAACGAGGTTTTCAGTGAATTCGTTATATCTGTGCTTCGATTGCTACGAACATCGGTTATGGCGAAGTAAATTGTTCGGTCCCTTGGCACTTCGAATTCATTATATTATTGGTGTTTCACTGTAAACGGACTCGACCAAACTTTTTCGGCCCGCACCAGACCATAAAAATTTTAAATTACATTTTTTGAAAATCAGTGATGATGCACGAAGCTGCAAATCATAACTTATCGGCCAGTTTATCAGAGCTTTTTACAAGAGTAGGATTCTCTACAAACTATATATATATAATTTACGGGGAGCATGATCAGAATTTGTTAATCCCATGACATTTTCAGTAAACATGTAAGTGAAATATGCAAACGAACAGCAAGGAAAGTAGGTGTGCTAACTAGACTCCGGAATATACTTCCTATCAAAGCCAAACTTATTAAATTTATATACAAGTCCGTCATACTGCCGCAGATTACGTATTGTCACACTGACACTGTGTTGAATTTTTGTCGATCGTCTGACAGTAGGAAATTGGAGCGTATACAGGAAAGAGCCTTGAAGGCATTATCTACAACAGGAAATCTGGAACTTACGACGCATTACTCGAGATGGTCAAACTACCAGTGTTAAAGAACAAAAGATTACAAGACATTGCCATTCTCATGTAAAAAGTAAAGAGCGGTCTTTGTCCTTTATATATTAAAGAAATATTTCAAAACAATAACAACTGTAACTGCAATTTAAGAAACAGCTTAGATTTTATTATACCTAGATTTAACACAGTGACATATGGTAAGCATAGTTTAAGATACTTGGGCCCTGTTAAATGGTCAAAATTAGATAAGAAAGTTAAGAACGCAGTAGTTTAAGGTATGGGTACATATAACTATGATGAGGGAGGAAATATGATTTCTTATGCCAAAAAATGAATCTCTTAAAAAGAGCTTCAGTTATAACGGTGCTATAACTTGGGACAACCTAGTACCAGAGCGTTTGTGCAAAGGTCACTTTCTGTTAATTGGAGTAGCGAACAAGGTAAGTGAAACTTCGGGGCATTATAACTATTCATCCGGCGCGGCTGGTTATTAAGCTCGTTTCCATAAGGGCTCAATTCGTCTCAGATATGGATGTTTATAACAGACAAATAGGTTTACAATCGATTAAAATATTTCTTTACTTCTTCTTACATTGTGTACAGAACTCAGTCGTGATTGCTAGCTTTCTCGGTATTTGAAGTTTTAAATTATAACTGAACAAAAACAGTAGAAGAAAGGACATTTGTACCGATTTATGTATATGTACGTAATTTCTTTTAGCTTAGAAACATACGATCCGGATGTGGCGGCCATAAAATTAAAAAAGGAAACAAAACGTTTTATTCAGAAAATACACGGAAGCCTTGGAATTCAAGTCGCGATATTGAGTCAATTTGTACCTGGGGAAAGTGATAGGAACAAGAAGAATAACCTGGCCGTAATAAGCAATGTTGATATAATTTGTTCAATATTTTTTCTCTAAAGCAGCTAACTTGCAGTCAAATTAAGTTAAACACTCTTTTACGTATCTACATTTTTGGTTGCAGCAGTGGCAACTCGTAAAAACCAACAAACAGATTTGGAGAGGGAGGATAATTCAGAATTGCTGCCGCTGGTAAAATCCGGAGACTAAATTCGCATCTCCACCCCTCCCCTCCCTGTATACAGGAAATTTGTACTTGAGCCCAATTCGATGGTTTTTAAAATTTCAGTCACGTTTTGCTCATAAAATGACCCGATAATTAAAAAAATCTACTTTACTGATTTTTTAAATTCAGATTTGAGTTAACTCATTGCTTTGCATTCTAAGATATTTTAGATAGATGACACGTTACAGAAACTGAAAGTGTAGAAGAAAATGATCACGAGATTTATCACCAAAATACAAGGTTATATATGTTAGTACTATCATCTCGTACTTTGGTTGTTTTTTATGTAATATTTCCTTTTTTAGCTTTATTAACAGAATTAAAAAACATTGACGATAAAATTGTCTAAACCAAGGACAAACAAAACATATCCAGGAAAAATTTGTTCAAACTCGAATAATTTTTGTGGCAAACTGCGATTTTTGTCAGAAGCTGAATTAAAAGTGAGAAACCTCACCTATATAAAGTAGCTTGAATGCGAACACATTACACTGGATTAATCAGCCTTGACCGTCAAGGTCAACTAGCCTTAACCGTCAATAGTTTTTATATTTTGCTTCATGCATTAGAATACTGACTTCAAGTAAAAAAATGAACAAAGATAAATTTGAGTTTTTAAAATACTCAAAGTTGAAGCAATGATGCTTTACTAGAGTGTCTAAAATTATCAGGTACGGGTGATCTAAAGACTTAAAAATACAAATTGATAAAAAAAGAATTTTACGCGACCCAACATGTGTATTATAAAGATTGACTTCATAGCTATTGTAGAATTGACAACACAAATTTTGAATGAAATGTGGCCAGAAAGAACGGAACAGGGGACTGAAATGAAAGTGGGAGAAAGGACATCACCTGATGGCAACATTAATAGCCAAGTAAACAACATCAAGCTCATCAATTCTTCATATATCGGGAAATACAGAAAGTCACCATTAGACACAAAGTCAAGCGTACTAGACCGCAGGACAAAGGGGTGAGTGACTACCAGCTACTGAACAGCAAAGTAATATTTGGGTGAAAAGAAGAACCCTACAAGAAAGTCCTATGATCTCAGAATTAAAGCTGAATAGATCCGAAAGTGATAAAATAATTCAAAGTCAAGTAGAGGAAGTTGGTGCAAACACGGCTAGAAACAAGTAAATATCAAGTCTCTTCTATTCTATTTTTATACTATTTTATCTTAACTGCGAGCAAATTTTCGAGCACTATTTCTAAATTTGAAACACTTTTTACGAAAATTGAGCAGTATCTGAGCATGCACTTTTTTTCCCACATTTTGAGCACTTTTTGACGATTTTTCCAGCGCAATCGGGACATGCCTAGTCAATCCGTACTGATTTGGCCCTCACAAGATACTGCTTGATGACCTTCTCAATAGTTGTTGGTGGGATATAAGTTCTTACATAAAATAGAAGTTAAGTTCTTTTAAGATTAAAAATGTCTTTATGAAAACCTAACCAGGTACTGTTTATCTTGCACGCCCTGCCTCCTAGTCTTCGCACTAAGCCAATCTTGTATGTAAAAGTGCAAAAGCTGAAATTAGTTAATCAACCAGAAAACGTCTTTTTTGAAAAATTGAAGTATGTGGAGATAGATATAGGATTACTATTGTCAATAAAAATATCTAAGAATGGAAGGATTTTTCGTCTTTAAATATAAATTAAATATCGTACGTTAAATACCCATAGTTGTAATTTTCTCTATTTCTATACTGTAATTAATCATTACTCATTGTGAACTCGGGCTATCAGCTACATTCAGCAAAATAACTCTGTTTGGAACTGGGAACAAGTGCTAGCTACCAGGGTTGCGCGACTTGTCAACAATCTCGAGTGAACACAGGCTTCACCAACTTAAAATTCTACTTTTTTATGCGTCTACGAAGTGTTCCTAAAGATTTTGGAGTCACATCTGAACTGGAGGTATATCCATATATCCATATATATCCACTCAGCGACCTCAAAGTGATAAAAAAAAATAATAATAATAAAACGATACAAAACACAGATAAACAACACACTAGTATGGTGGCCCAGCGTTATCAACCAGTTTTGCTTGCTCTTTCGAGTCAAAACATTTCGTATTTCTGTTATTTACTTG
>JANCMA020460082.1:0-10767 GCA_024336925.2 Zoanthus solanderi | reverse complement strand
GATCTTATATGATCGAAAACGTTTAGTTTAGTTTTATTGAAAAAAATTTTTTAACTCTTAGTTAATTTTAAAAAGTTATATAAAGTTTACATTTGTAAAATAGCAAAATGCAAGAACACAATCAATTTTTCTTAGTTATAATCAATTATAATTACTTCTTCTTCATATTTCCTAACCAGTAATACCGTAACTAGTGGCTAGTAGCTCTGAAAATTTAATTAGCTAAATTTATTTTTGACTTATTAGACCCTCTTGAGGTCAAGCATCGATTGGCTATGAACTTATCGTCTTCATCCTTGTGGTCTAATTGTATGGTGCGGAAGACTCACCCATTGCTTGCTTGCCCATAGCACACTGATATGTGTTCCTCGGTGACTGATTATGGTGAGGGTAAGGAATCAGGCCAGCACAGACTCCAAGTATTGTGAATGGTTCAATCTCCAAGTGCGTGGTATCCCTGAAGAACATAACACGCAATAATCGAAGATGTGAGACATGCAGTGATCATCAAGTTCATGATGGAAATAGTAGTGATTATGGCGTGAGATGGTAGTGATAGTGTCAAAAATGGTGACGGCTGTGTTTGCTACTGTGACACAAACTATGGATACTAAAAGAAAAAAAGCAGGGTGGGTCAAATTTATGAAACTGCTTGCCGATGCGGAAGAGTACTGTTGACATATAATTCTGTGTTAAGATGTAGAAACAGAGAAACAGTTGCAGTAATAGGATCTAGTTTAGTAACAGGATCAAGTTTAGTAACAGGATCAAGCTTAGTGTGAAATACATTATTGTAGTACATAAACTTGTAGTTCCTTTTCACAAATTCTTTACCACAAGTTATGTTTCCAATTGTTTGTAACAAGCAATTCAAGTGGATCGACTGTTCTAGAGGCAGGATAACAAGAACCCTTTTACTTCTATATTTAACAATGAGTAATTACTTTCTGAAACCGGAGAGTAAATTGAGACAATTAGCTCAATTCAAAATCAGATAGTTTACCCGAACTGACCTTTAAAATACATTAAAAATGATGTGAACTATGCCAGATTATGTTTGCACAAAGAACATTGACCTAATGCGTACTGACCAGAATGCATTGCATAAAAGTATGAAGTACCAATTTAACTTCCAATAAAATGGTTTATGAATTCAAAGGGTCCTCCAGTGTCCAACAATATCATCACCATCAATTTAACCATCAATATCATCGTTAGGTAGGATAATCTTATATAGGAACTACATACCCAGTAATTTCTTTTTCATAAAGTGCTATTTCACAGTCATTTTCTTCATTCACGTCCAAGTACTCCACCAGGCCATCATGCAGAAAGTCTTCAAAGTTTCTGTCGTATGTTAACGAAAAAGAACACTGTTACTTTTTCCATAAAGAGGCAGCGTGGCTCAGTGGTCAGAGTTGGGGATTTGAATGCGGGAGACCCGGGTTCAAATCCCCGACTCGGACTACTGAATGAATTTGTCCTCGGTGATCCCAGCTCGGTGATTCACCACGCTTTGTAAATAGCCGACTGGTTTGCCTACCAGTTGGGATTCTTAACTGGGACAAGGGTAGGATTTTCATATGACACTGAAAAGCCCCTTTGGGGAATTGTCATTACGTGTTTATTTATTTATTTATTTATAAAGGAACGCATTACAGTAACCGACCAAATGATACATAATTGATAAAATACTCTCTGACTGAATCTAGCAGCTAATTTTAGAGAAGTAAGAAGAACACGCCAATGGTTCTGCGGTGATCAGAACACAAGAAAAGCTAAGCAGCGTAACAAGAATTTGTTAGAGTAAAAATGAACTTCTACGTGCAATAGCTAACGATATATTGCCATCATTCTCACTCGGGCCGGTTTTTGAACTTTAACGACTGCAAGATGTATCATACGGTTTGCAACACAAACTTGAGATTAAGTGGCACATACGGTAATAAAGGCCAGACCACACGCAAGTTCATTACCATGCGTTTACGAACAAGTGTAAGAGTTCTACTTTCACTGATAAAAGACGGAAGAATTAGGAGAAAAGGCAGATTAACAGCCCTGCCAACTGAAAGTGTAGGAAAGTAAGTTCGCACAATGTTCAGAGCTTTGCAAGGTCTTCAGGATTTGAAATTAACAATAGTCTTTAAACAAGTCCGAATGTTTAATTGAAATTAATTAGCAACATCAAAGAAATTCGTGGTAGTATAGTTGTGCTTGTATTCCAAATTACTTCATTTGTTAGAAATTTATATTTTATTCTGTCTTAAACCGCAAGAAATCTCCACACAAGGTCAACTTGTGGGAGTGAAGATCTCTTTGATGCGTATAAATGTGTTTATGATGTTTTTTTGTTATCATGAAGTCACCTAGGTAGCTTGTTAGATGAATACAAAACTAACAATGACAACCAGGTTTTTCTGATCAATGTTAAGCTTTAAAGGCATGAGCACAGGTATGAACGTTCTCATGACATTCAACAACGAACTTATTTATGGCGTCTAGTAAAAATGGAAAGATCCAGTGAACCCGAGCAAGTAGGAGTGTCTAGTAAAAAATAAATGTCTATCCCTGGTCTTAGACTAAAACTGGACTCCCCGTATGACAGTTTGAGTCCTTATCAGCTGAGCCAAGTTAGCACTATCCATAAATACGAGTCTAGCGCACCAATAACAATAACTAATAGTGAATAATTGGTTCAAGCATTACCTAAGGCCTTGAGATAGTTCCTGGATGTGTCTGTCTGTGACCTTTGGTTGCCGTCTTTTTACAATGATGTACGGCCTACAAAGTATAAATAGTTAATACAATTAAAACAAAAATCCTTCCTGCACCCAAATGCTTCTTTCTAGTTCTGAAATGGCGGCAACAGATATAAATTATGTAATGTTAAATAGGGTGAAGGAAAAAACAGTGGTGTAACTGGATTTGAAAACATAAATTTGTCACTACTTCAAAAATACATACATTTGAGGCAATCCTTAATGTTTGTAGTAGGAGAAGGGTATTGCACGGCTTACGGGTTCGAACCAGTCTTTGCTTTTGCAAAATAATCAATCTGCATACATAACATCAAACATCGTTCTTACAATGCGGTACTCTACCTCAAAAACTTATGATGCTTGTTGTACTCACCTACAGACCCTTCCACCATCTGATGCAATTGTCACCGATCTATGTTTGTTTGATAAGATGTAATAAGTGCTTAGTATTTGAATTATTTCAATAGAGAAAATGAAAACGTTCTGAGGTTACATACTTTAGCTTAGACCCAAGGCAGATATATCAAAAATAAAACTTAACATGGACAAAATTCCGAAAAGAGAGAATTACTACAAAATATAGTACGCAAAGATACAAACATTCAAAACATGCAAAGACTGGATACCTGTTTCCATGATTGGGGTATATAGATACAAACTCATTCACGTAGCCAGCTGTAAAGGCAAAGTACGAAAATCGTAAAACTCAAAGTCAATACTTTACTTTATTAAACCCAACACTGAATACGACGACAACAGTTTGCAAAATAAAAACACAAGAATTTAAAGAATCTTAATGTTTCCACCTTTTTGGTGACATTCTGAAGCCATTCTCAACTCGAAGCTTTAAAACTGTTGATTTTCGTATAATTAATCTTAGTACATTAATCTTAGTAAATACATTTGGTTAAAGCAAAAATGCAATACATATGAAATGGTAATTCAAAGGTAATTCACACATTTAGATTTTAAAAACATTACTAGCTTCCAATACTTTTTCTCTTAAGAATTTAGAACAAATTCGAAGCCTGCATATACCAACACTAGATCAACGGTTTGCACATAAGTATTGAAAAACAACAAGAACAAAAATCACGTAGGCGTTTTTGTGCCTCATAGTAAATCGTCAAAAATCCTATTCTAAGAAGATTATATGATTTCAGGTGAAGATGCTCCTTAGGTAATATTTTCAAATGACACAGTTACTTGCCAATGTTGATAAATAATATCTTAATACCAAAAAGAATAGAAGCTGTAGAAAAGTCAGGAAGAATTTACCGACTGACCTCGCCTCATGAGACGAAAAGTCCTGATAAGCCTCTTGTGATCACGCACTACACCAAGTACAATACCTAGAAAATATTCAAAAGCGTTAACAGGAATTGTAGTAAAGCAAAGTTGTTTGTTTTTTCATACGTGAACCAAGGATAGAAAAAAACAGAAAAAATCCTCTTTGTTTGGTAACTAAAACTCTTACAGATTCTGTAGTTGTTTCAGGTTTTCCTAATATTAATGATTTTCAATTTATCCCTGTTAGTGGATATCATCACTAAAACCAATTCAGCATCGTCATAATATTTCTCTTTATACTATTCCTTATCTTTAACCTCAACGTCCGGAGTTCTCATTATTACCAGTACCTTCATCGCTGTTTCCAATCTCATCACGATCATCATTTATATTTTTAATATCATCATGGAAGCTATTTAACAAATACATCTCGAGTCCTTAATAGATTTCAAGCCAATATGAGGCTAAATACCAATTACTCCGTGCATAGAAGAAGGAATAAAGCAAGGTTTGTTTGTGCACTTTATTTACGCGAAAAATGAACAAGTCAATAAATCCATTTCATTGAGGGCTTCGCTACTTGCTCCTGAAATTTATCCTGTTCGCGTAAATTTCTGAAAGTTCTATTAATCTTTTAATCTTTCTTCGTGTACAGCTTTTTGTGATTTCAATTTTATTCTATTTGAACCACGGCATTTAATGATGTACATTATTAAAATTTCCTGTTTTTTGTATCGCCAGCACCTGCGTGTTTTTGTAAAAAAACCACTCACATCAGTCTATAACCCTTATGTACTCTAACTAAGTCTGCATGGCCGAGAAGTCGAATAGTTTTAGTATCGTTCAACTTTTTGGACAAAATTGCATTTACAAAGTAAATGAATACTTAGTAAAATACGTATTTATTTGAGAAAGAATAACATGTTTTCTGCTATAAATGGACAATTGATGAGAAACTTTTAGGCACGTACACAATCAGAATGTAGGAACTACAATGGTCTACTAATATTAATAACTTGTAACAGACCCTCTAACTGCAATATGGCAAAGTCCAAAACTACAAAACAAGTTCCAATAGATAGCCTGTAACAAAAGGGTATTTCCAAACCACGATTCATGGTTGAATTATTTCAATCATGCATTCGAAACTACTTTTTAAACACATTTGCTTCCAGTAATCTGTTGGTTGACCTAAGATATGAAGTTACCTTGTAAGTCGTTTGCAAAACGGAAATTCGGAATTCCGAAAAATGTTAAAAAGTTAACAAACAATATAAAGAAAAAAATATTACAGCACTTACCATTCAAAAACACAACATAGACTCCAGGATGACTTAACTCCTCTCCCGACAACAAGCTCACATCCTGTTTAAAATATCCTCAAAATGAAAAGTGCATTCCATTAACAAAATCTAAATCCATCTTTCAAAATCTGAGTTCCAATTTTTAGTTCAATTTAACATGTTTTAGGAAATCTACCTAAGAAAAACAATTCTTCCGAATTAATCTGAATTCAGTTCTAGTTACTACGGTGTTACGAAAATTGAGCATTTTAGTTTGTTGCTCGAGACTTACCACTGGAACCTTCTGGGATGAAGTAAAGTTGGGTAACGCTTATGTACTTTACGTAAATTGAACTCAACACGTAATATTATTCATATCGTTATCAATATTTTTAATATTCTAGTGAAGGGGCTAATTGGAATTAACTAAGGATAAAAAAGTAAAATTTGGATTTACTGAAAAAGAAAAAAACTGCAGCCATTCAAACCATTCGTCGGTTACCTAAAATAACAGCACTCTATACAGTACAAATTCTTAGATTCTTTGGAACATCCTTTCCCTTACTTTATAACTCTTTGCTAACCAATCTAAAACTGGATGAATTCTACAATGAAATCAGCCAATTCCATGGAGATTAGGAAGTCCGTGCAATCATAATATTGACAACTCAAGACTGAAATGTTTGATCATGCCAAAAAAAAGTTCACAAAATTTACGTTTAGAGCTTTCGGCCTTTGTCAAAATAAGTAAAATTACAAACTTGGATTATCTAAGGTCAAAGGAATGACTGCTCAAACATCCTTTCTCCCTTTACTCATGGATAACTACCAGTATAAGGTGTATACTGTACCTCTACACCGAGATTATAAGCCAGACGTACGATTGGCTCTTCATCTTGGTCTGTCGTGATGTGAGTCATAAGAGCCAAGTTTTTGACCAAACCACATGCCTAATAAAAAGAATAGCATTTCAAATACCATAAACAGTTTGTTTTTCTACACGTCGAGTTTCTAACTGGTGAATCAAGTTGACTTTGATCGCATTGCATAACGTAGCATGCGGGTCAAATTCCACCCAGGGAATCCATGCTATAAAAACACAAGGTGACATTGATTACCTCTATGGAAATAAAGACGTCTGTCATCCATTCATAAAAACATAAACTTTATTGAAGTGTCGTTCATTTTTAGCTATAGAACTAACTTTAGTTGGTAGTCTAGAATATACTAATAAACAAAATAATAATAATTCATAATACATAATCAACATACATCAACCAATTTAGTTAAATAAATATAAATTATAAAAAACACATTCAATTAAGATGAGAGGCTCAAAATATCTCTTTCCATACTTAACAGCGTTAAAACTATCAACATAAAGTTATTGTGTATGTTAAATTTTTTGGATTACTCATAAAAAATGTAACAAGCAAATTTAGGAGCTAATGAATCTTTTAAAATTTAACATTGATATTATATTGATTTATATCTTGCAAACGTCTGTTCCTAAGATGGAGAGCCTTGCTTTCAATAAATTGTTATTTGTGTGTTGATTTCAATGTACAATATTGCACACAAAGCCCATTCTAACACCCTGTCTACCATCCGATGCTTTGCAGAAATGCAACACTTTATGGCATGATGTGAGATTTGGTAGAAAAGCAAATATATAACCTTATCTAATTCGGGGATCATATCTTTAATACGTACAAGAACCATGCCGGACTGTTCTAAGCAAATGGCAACCTGCATTAAGTACTTAAATTGCAATATACAAAGTCGTGCTTTGCAGAGCTGCAAAAGGTGTTAACAATCGTTTATAAAGTTTCTTGAACAAAAATATAATTATTAATTTTTAAATAATATTAGTTACATTTGGGAAACTTACCTCTCCCTCTGGTGTGTCTGAAGGACAAACCATACCCCATTGGGACGGTTGCAAGGAGCGTGGTCCACTCACTTTTCGCGTCTTCTCAAACTGAAATAAACAAATACTGGTTATCAATGTTTCCAATATTCAAATCTACACATAATAAATACGAAAGAGAAAAATGTATAACATATCTTTTATCGATCCAACAGCATTGAACTCCATAATGTACAAGTAATCAGCGTTAAAGGGGTCAGTTCCCCCGAGGGTCTTAGAGTTTGCTATACACATTTGTTCTCTAATAGTTAATACATTCGAATCACTCAAAAACGTCAAAGCATAGGAAAAACAATCAAGACTTATGGTAGTTAACTAACCTCAAATGAACATACCATTCTTTGTCGTGTGACATCTTGAGCTTCAAAAATTTCTATTTCAGCGAAACTTAGGATGATAAGAAATCAACAAAACATAGGTACTGACGCAAACATACCTGACTGGTAATTCTTGTCATCATTCCAAGTGCTGAGATGTAGGAAAGTCGTGAAAGAACCTGTCATTATGATAAATATTTATCAAAACACTGAAACAGAACTTGGATAGCTTGGAATCACCAAACTTACGATGGATGACCAGAAAATAACAAATAATTCAAACAAGAAATGTCTTTTGTCTATTAACCATTTTATAATTTAACTGGTCAACAAAGGCTTATAACCATCTCGAAGTAATAATCTAACCAGGTCAACTTCGTCTCATTTTTTGGCGAAAAAGAAAAATTTGATTACAATTCTTTTTCAAGGTGTAATTTGCGTTTTAAGTTTTGAAAAATCACTTCCGGTTTAACCTTGACCAAGCGATGGAAGCCTGGTAACTACCACATTATTTTCTGGTCCGTGACGTCAAAAGCTGAATTTAGTAATGAGAGTCCGGTCCAGTTTTTATGTATCTGTTCCATTTTCTTGTAAAAATATGGTAGCGAGGTGTGTTGTATATAAGTATATACAGAACAGATATACAGACACAGGACCACTCTCACTAATAAATTCTATTTTTGATATAATTAGTTTAAGAAATTGACAATATTAAGGCAAAGGTAATAAACTGAGACAAAGACACCAATATTGTTTCATATTAACTGTTGTATAGCTGTGGCCTCATAGCTTAATCGTTACAAGCATTGGATCACAATAATCAATGATATATAGTGCAGTAGAATACCTGGGTTACACCGGCACGATTCATGTTAAAACGCTTAATGATCCAATTTCCCTGAAAATGAATTCACCCAAAATTAGCAAAAAGGCCACAACCACTAACGAAAATGTGTGAAGGTGATAACACATCTCAAAAGCAGGTTTGAAAAAAAAAAACGAATCCCTCATGACAACTCCCCTAAAGGGGCTTTTAAGTGTCGAGTTAAAATCTCCAGTTAAAAATCCCAACTGGTAGGAGGCAAACCATTTGGCTATTTACAAAGCGTGGAGAATTTTCCTCTGGGATCACTGAGGCCAAATTCATTCAGTAGTCCGAGTTGGGGATTTGAACTTGGGTCTTTCCGCATTCAAATCCCCAACTCCGACCACTGAGCCACGCTGTCACATTTGCGCTACTTAAGGTGAAACAAAAGCATTTAATAGCACAACGTCATGAAACCTTTAGTTATTCAAAGACTGTTGTTTATACTTACCGAGGATATGGCATGTGACAGTCCATTGGTGATCTGATCTTGCCGTATATGCTTCACTATGTCAAACTATTATCAATCATCAGAAAATTAGGAGTTGTTTGCATAACCATTAAAAAATGAAGAAAACTTAACTGTTACAGTACCTTGAACTATCCTTGTATTTGAACCTATAACTCTACCTTTAACTGTTACTGTACACAGTGCTTCGCCTGTAAATGTACTGATACCTTTATCATATCTTTATATGTTACTGCACGTATAAATACCTCTACCTGTATCTTATTTTTGTACGGTCTGTACGTGTACTTTTACTGAAAATATACTTCTAGTCAAAATATACCTCTCTCTCCTTGCAATAGTAGTACCTCTGTACCTGTACCAGAAACTGTAACACGTATCCTCTGCGTGTACATGTATCTCCATATCTTTATTTTATTCAAATTACAGCTTTATTTACCTGAGCAGCTCTTGGCTTTGGTATTGTTTGATCAGCAATCTTCTTCAACTGAAAGAAAACCAGAAAAAAGAATCTTCTCAACATTTAACTGACAAAAGTGTTTCTGTGTAATGCTAATAGCTCCTTTAAAAACAGTTTCAAACTAGGGCAAACTTGATTAATTACAGGTTAGAGACTGATGTGAGTGGTTTGTTTAAATATACACGCACGTGCTGGTAATTGCGTGTATTTGGAATAAAATAGGAACTGAAAGTCTAACCCTTTTAATATGCAATCTGAGTTCACTGCACTGCACGGCACGATACATAACTTCACAAACTTGAAGCAATAAATAAATAAATACATAATTAAAATGGTATAGTTGAAATAGAATACAAATAACATAGAAATCACAGAAAACCTGTACATGAAGAAAGATTTAAATTTTTTTTTAAAAAAAAAATAAACGCGAACGGGAGAATTTTCTGAAACAAATAATGAAGTAATCAATGAAGTTTGTAAAAGATGAATTTCGAACCATAATAGAGGAAAATTTGACATCTTACCTTGTTTTAAAATTCATTAGCAACTTTAGGGACTTAAGTTTAATAAGTTAATAAACGATTAGAAGAACTCAACCAGTATTTGAATTATTTTCATACGTTGGTGAGACAGAATCCTCGATTAAGTAAACATTACCATCTTGACATAAAAAATCAGGAATCTGCATAATTTTGCTTCCAGTGTTTGCCAACACAAAACAACCCAACTTTAATGATTGTAAATAAGGTACTCAGTAAATCTGGCAAAGAGTTGAATTCCATTTTAAAAAATCAATCAGAAAAACCGAAACACAAACTTCTTGTATACAAGAAACCCAAACTTCAAACTTGCTTGAAAGGCGGGATATTTTCGGACGTTTGTTGTTACGATACATGTGCCAAAAGGCCAAACAAATCACTTGAGTGTATGTTTTGATAAATGACAAATTTCGCTGAAGTAAAAGCTCAAAAAGATCATTTTGAGTGAACGATGGTTGCATATAGGAAACAATTTCAAGACTTAATTATTGAATTTGGGAGAGAAAAATACCTACCGTTGCTATAAGACTGTTTGAGTGATCTATACTTTCAAAATTAAAACATACCTCAGCATTAAATCTTTTGAACAAATCTTCAAAAAGAAGTGACAGCAACTGAAAAACAATACAGCTTTGATAGAATTTATAACCATATCAACTGTCAAGCAACATTTAATCCTATAAATATTCTACTTTCAATGGTAGGTCAGGCTTATTAGTTCTTCATAATGAGGTATATAAAGAAATTGATATGAAAAGGAAATATAGAGGTATATATGTAAAGAAATGCCTAGGGCCTAAATAAACCTACATCTACATTTATTGAGTTGATAAAATCTTGTACGATATCACATCA
>JANCMA020459978.1:0-10768 GCA_024336925.2 Zoanthus solanderi | reverse complement strand
ATATATAAATATTCAGATTAGAACTTGATGTTAAAAATGTTTAGACTTGTGATTTTGTTTAGAGTTTTATTTTTCTTTTCATTGTTTATAAACCAATGAGGTAATGAGAAATACTGCAAGGTAATCTCCAAATAAGGATATTAACGTGTATGACGTATCAGTGTCTAAGGAATCTTTCTCATTTTTTTACAGGGAACGAAGGTTGCTTACTTTAAAAATTCCAAATACTACCTGTCTTCCTATCCTTTTTTTTTTTAAATATATTTAAATTATCCTCTTTCGTGTTGCAGGTAAGGTACTGAAAACTTAAAATATTTGCCGCGAAGTCATTAACTAATAATAGATTACATGAGCGAGCATGAATAATTATCAGCATGTGGTCCGTACAGAGCAATGCTACCAAGAGCCATTCGGGGGGCCATTCTGGGCTATGTTTTTACGACAATTATTATTTTAAATTTAGTACACGCGCAGTCGTTATTAAAATAACATCTTTATTTAATCTTATATGTATGTATAATGTTTTGAAATGTATTTAAATAGAGAAAATATTAATAACATATTAACACATAAATTTTCGAACATGCCAAATATTTGGAAATCAACACTGGAATGTGGCGAAACCAGCGCAGGTGCAGTAGTTCACCGTGTAATGTAAATTATCTGAGCCCCTATACACACATATCTTAGTGACGCACTTCTTTCTTCTTGCACTAAAACAGTCCCTGCCGTACAGGGCCGAATCCAGACAGTCTCTTGTTTTCCGATACCCTAAACCTGGTATATATATGATTCTTTCACTTCCAGGTTTTTCACAATTTACATTTGAACTTGTGTCGCGTTTTACCACGGATACCCTTCGACTGCTGCTCAAATCCTGGCTCGAGTTGCTGCCCTCCCATCTGGAAGTATCTGACGTCATTTTGCCATTTCTGATGTAATTCTGCTTTTCGAGTTCACGGCGATCTGTTGAATGAATTGAAATAGAGGTTAAATATTTCAATTTACACTAATTCACCCGTTTTAAACCCCTTGTCAAAGTCGTGCCTAGCTAACTTATACAAACTTGCCGGCCATATTGACTATAAGTTGACGCGGTTTTTTACACGGCGTCTGAAACCAACCAGCACCTAACTCCTGTAGATAAGCAAACTGATTCGTGCCACACGACTCCACTTCGAGTTAGTTTCATTCGTCACAGAGTTGTGCTAAACTCATTGCATTTAACATAAATTACAGTCGTGATCAAAACTGCTTTTTAATGTTCAGTGATTGTGCAGCACTCCGATCTTTTGCCCAGAACCCAATGTTTTTTTTGTGCGAGTGAGAAGCTAACTTGAATTCAAACAATATAATCCATTAACTGAAAAAAATTGCCAAGCGTTTAGAACGCTGAGGTAATCTAGTACATTACGCCCGAGGCGGCTAACCTCCCAAAAAGACAATGCACAACAAGTACAAAATGTTATAAAACTTTAAAAACGTTCTCAGGTAAAATATGTATTAAAATATTAAGGTTCCAGCCTTTAAACAACAAACATGAAAACTAAAAGCAAAACGCTACAACTCTCACCAAGGAAAAACAGTGAAGAAATCAATCACGTTACCGAGGCCCAAAAAGCCAATGTTTATCAGCTTTTCGTCTGTAATTTCCGATAGTTTTTAAAAATGAGAAGACTCCTTCATCACGTGTCCCTCCACCCGGCCGAAGAATTAGTTTCGACCGCTAATTGAAACCGGTCGTGCGCTTAATTGAATCTCTCAAAAGACTGCTCCAAAAAAAAAATAATAAAGAAAAGAAACAAAAAAAAAACAAAACAAAACGATATCTGCGTAGTCAGCAAACCCTTCACTAAGAATTTCTGTACACCAAATTCACAGCCAGTAGAACTTAATTTAAACAAATGTTGTTTATAAAATTCCCTGCTCGGCCTCTTCCTGGAACTACATTGATGAAACATGCAGATGTTTTCACCACCAGAAAGAAATTAAGAACATATGTGTAACATTAAGAAATATGCCAAAGGAACCACACTCGGTAGAACAACGATTCTATTGATTTTAATAGGGAGAGCGAGTTATTAACAAATGGAACCAACATCAGTGCGAAAAATATCCGGGTAGCCGAAAGCTCACTGATATTTTATATTTTATGAGAGAAAGTTTTTAAAGTTTTACAATATGTATACTGACCTGGTTACTCGTCTGTTTTTAACCGCAATATAATATGGTTTTAAAATGTTAATGTAAATAATTAAAAAACCACACTCATTCTGTAACCCGATCTAAGTTTAAGACTGTTCTTTTTTATTCGACGTCTGAACTCTGCAAGGCGAACCGAAACTGCACGCAGTCAGACTACAGTGGCGCTAACTTGGCATTTGAAACTTGGCCATTCTTTAGCTGAGTACTTCTCCTGGTACTTTATAGTGACGACCTCGCTCGCTGCTCGCCAAATGAGTTTCAGTGGCTCAATTGAAGGTAGAGCGTCCGATTAGCGTACGGAAGATCATGGGTTCGATTTCCATGTCGAGCTTACATTTTTTCTTCTGAGTTCGATCCTAGTCTCCGCATGCTTTTACTAAAATCATTTGTTTTAAAAGATGGTCCTGTTCTTTTTATTATTACTGAAAAATCCATTTGGTAAATAGAAATAAGGAATTGATCAAATGAAACACACTGAAGAAATTTCAAGACTAATAATTAATATTATTACTAAAGTATTTATCAAAAATGGGTTGCTTATTAATTACAGATGTAACTTTAAAATCACTTTTAATTAATATAGTATGGTCTATATATTTCTTGCCTATATAGTTCTCTGGTGACCCTGGCGAGGCGTGCTGACTGTCCTGCGTTGTCAGCGGTTTATAGCGAATTGCATTCAGCGCTGATGAGGGCCATGCACTTGTTCTCAGGTTTTGGAAAATTACCAGAATCAAGAAAAGTAGAACCTAAGAAATTAAAATAACCATTATTTATTAGAACAATAAGAATATATAATGAAATAATAGGATTTCATTTCATATCAGCATCTCTTTTTAATCGTCATCACTGTCGGCTGCTTCCTTTACTCAACATCATCACTAAACATCAAGAACTGTAGCACATCCACCTGCCTTAACCTAAAAGTACAAGTCGACAGTCAATTAGGATGATCTTTTGATGACAGCCGTGCAGATTCTGCCGCAACATTCGTAATTTGATTGACAAACTGAGCGAAGCAAGTTGCAACCAAATCGAGTAAGTTGCTCGGTTTTTTGTTATTTCTAGTCATTTCGTTTTGTGATGCAGAAGTTTTCTCACAATATGGCCAATATGAATTACCTTTGTTGCGACAATCCGCCACACCTTCTGCAAGCTGATTTTGTTTTACACCAGATTGCTACAAGGCATACAATTATATTCTCTCCTACTTCTCAAACGAAGTAGTACGATTGTAATTTATGTACTATCATGTAAGAAGGCAATGAAATAAATTTGAAGTTGAAACTTGCTTTGTTCAAACTGTCAATCAAAGTTCCGGTTTTAATGTATTTCTCGCCGCTTAATGAACAATTTTTCACTTTTAAATTGAATTGAAAGAACAATATAGTTTCTTAGTACTCCCTCTACAGGTCAGTTTTAGTGAAATAACAACTATAAAAGAACAACCTTACTAACTTTGTCGTATCATACACTAAAGCTCAACAATAACTTGTTGCACCCAGCACTAAACAGTGTGCAAATATTTCAAAATTTTATACCTTGTTCTTGACAAAAATTTCCGTGATTTATACACCCTGTTCTAGACTGGATGGTCTGAAAATCATACCCTGAACAGTAGCACTGCGTTCCCGTATAGTCAATATATAGGAATATCCCCCCCCTTCGGGATTTAAACCGAGGAGAAATTCGAGATCAGCGCTACGTACAAGCTTCCTCATAAAGCAGCCAGATGATGTTAGCTGGTGCAAAAATTATTTTAATCTTGCTCGCAGCCCAGGTATCGAACCCAGTTCTATAAGATCCTTCTAATCTCCCACAGTTTAAACTCACGGAGGATCGAGTTATATGTTAGTACGTAATGTCAAAAAACGGTTTTTAAGACAGAATTACTGAAAACATAACATTTTCAAAAACGTAAATGAAATGTTGATACAGGGAATTCATTTCGTCACCGATGCCATTATTATTGCGCCGGCTTGAATAATGTGCGCTAGAACAATTACACTAATACTAGTATTGTAAAGGTTTAATAATAGACGCGTAGCCTGCGCCTCAAACGAACTTTTGGCGAAACCGTCTGCACGCAGGCTTTAGACTCGCTGATGAACTTAATACTAAAAGCGATCAGTAATCTTATAAATACAAAATGAAGATGATAAAGACAATGTTGCGGTTATTTCTGAAGCAATAAATAACACTATACTCTAGACTAGAAACAGTATATTTTTAACATGTCCGTGGAGGCGGCAAATGATGAAATTATTCTGTTTACTTCGATGCCTCTTAAAGAGATTTCGAAAGTGTACAGTTTTAAAAACTGTCAAGGCTAAGTAAAAATATAGCGTTTCCAAGCGAATTGTGATTCATTTGAGTGATTTCACTATAAACTAAAACGATTTGTGAAACAGAACTGAAAGGTGGACCAAGTTTATTTCTTTTTAACTTCATAGTTAACTTTTTAAAGGAGTTCTTTTGATTTAAACGAAGAATACATGAACATCTTTGTCTGCGGATTTTATTCTTCAGTTGTCGTTCCCAAAATGCCTTTTTCATTCAGTAACCCAATTTATGGATAAGACATCTTCCAGATCTTGGATATAAAACGTGCATCGCAGCACAAATATTTTTTTATCTATGTAAAACCATTATTTTTTAGAGATTGAAAGAAATAAAAACGCACTCAACATCGAGGCCAAGGATTTTTTCTAATCCAATCACATCTTCTGATTGTCTAGCAACAAATATTTACTTTGTTAGGTCATTAGAAGCAATTGCCACTCTGAGCCTTTGCCGTGTCCCGGAAATAAAGATTCAACATCATTTTGTTTATGAAACTTTCTTTTCTCATTTGAAACATTGATTTGCCTTTTTAAAAAGTGTGGTTACATCGGGTGGCGAAGTTAAAATTGGTTAAAAACGACACAGCTACTCGCGTTATCTTAATTGACCTAACATACTTCAGGGAGAACAAAATGAGTTAGAGTGGCGAAGTGTGACGTCACAAAACTTAAAATTTGTGAACTTATGGGATAATGTTGAGATAATCCGTGCGATCAAAACTAAAAATATATCCTTGCTAAAACTTAGCATGTTGGTGCAAATTGTCAGCGAGTTATTACCACCACCAGCCAAAAAATGGCTTGGTTCTTCACGTTAGGGACCAAGCCAATTTAAAAAGGATTTGTATGGGGCCATCAGAGCATAACCGTGGCAGTATGTCATCACTGACTGGTGGCAAAATGCTAAATTTCGGCATGAGGGCATTTTTGATCTAAAATCTTTCTAAATATTACAACCAAATTAGTGATTTCACAAATCCATGTTTGTGACGTCATCACTTCGGTGCTCTATGGGAATGGCTAAACCGTTCACCTCTACAAGCTGTAGCTTATGTCTAAATGTATGAGGTCAAGAAATTAAATAAGTGTTGTCAAAATTTGTTTCTTCTGGGAAAAAGGCGTTTTATACAACAAAGAGATTGATTATGATAGATTTCCAGTAGCGTGGTCATTCAACTGTCAGTATTTACAATAGTCGACTAAGTATCTATGGGTAATAATATTATAAGTACGTATTCTGTTAAATAACGCAATCATGTTATTAACTAATGGCTTAGAAATAAATTATTTTTATGGCAATGTAATAAAGAGCATTAATTTTCACTTTAGCTTTTCAATATATATCCAGAACTGCTAGTTTTAGTTTAACTAGATTAGAATCGAAATTAGAGCACGTGCTTTAAAGAGGAAATTTTGTCAATCAAACATTCATTGTTATTAAATAGACCAAAAACAAATTCAAGTTCTATAACGATGCTGCAACAAAGTAATTGATAGAAAGTGTTGTAGTGTTTGTTGCAGCGTTCTGATCTACATGCATGTATGCAGAGCCTGTATTTATAGAATTACGCACGAGTACACAACAGGTCTAACTAGACATAGCAGTATGTTGTCTTTGAACCATTCATATCAAATAGTAAAATCTAGTAAGATGCTTTGAAAATGTTTGTAATATTTATCGGTATATTTTTGTTACAAGAGCATTCCTGTATTTGGTACATTGCGATAATTATCTTTTGAATGTACTGACATCTAACACTTAAAAGTTAAATGAGCTTGACTAATAAGTCCTCATCCCTAGAACGAAGCACTCAGTACCGTTTGTGGATAGACTGCAGTAATTAACAAACTTTGTTAATTTCTGAAATCTTTGTAGCAGGTGCGACAATTTTAACTGAAATTTCATCAAACCTAAGTCAAACTTTAAAATTTATATTGCTTACTTCACAAAAAAGTTTCTTTAATTCATTTATTAAACTCGAAAATAACTGCAGAGATTTTTTTAATACAGTTAAAAAGTTAAAGAATAATACAATAATGTTTTTACATTACCTTTGCAGTCATTTGGAGACAGGATATTGACATCGTGTTTTTAATTCCGGTAAGGATTTCAAACTTAAAGTTTACAATGAGATTCAGGACGGCTGCCCCTTATATAACTGTAAAATGAATGTTCCAAAAATAAGCTGACTTTTTTTAAACAAACAAATCGCTTGTAACCGATAGCAAACACACACGAACTTTTAATCAAGCTATTTGTTTCGAAAAGGGACATTTATTTAAATTAAGGAAAAGAAGTAATCAGTTAGTGTAATCCTAAAGGTATTTACTCTCACTCCTTTGAACAATGAAATAGTTTCAGTTGAAGCGAAGAAACGCGTCACAGGAAGTAACTTGAAAAGATTTCAACCTTGATAGGACGATCTTGAACACAGTACGTATTCGAAACTATGTTCAATTAATTTTTAATATGTACTCACCACGATATCCTTCATCCAACATGCAACTCAACCCACATAAACTAAAGACACAAAAGAAGTTTTAATTTAAGAAAAGGGTAAAGTATCTTGCAAACTTTATAACGAACTGATGAAATTCAGAAGTACTTATATTTACGCATATTTTTCACTTATATAGTTTCAAAGTAAATTCTCCTCTAACTTATCTTTGCCTAAATGCCTTTAAAATTACGTAGCGGTAGGAGGATAACAGTTACGTCAAAGACAAAGAATGAGAAACTTCAAAGAAAATATCGGGTGATTTCAAAGTGCTAAAAGTTTGTTAAAAAGTTATCTCTCCCATCCCATCCATCATGCTTTTAGTGTCACAGTTATGGGAGCTTTGCGAACAAACTACACAAACAATTAAATTCAAAATAAGGTCATTTCAACATGGAGATCTTTTCATCTTCTATATATTTTGAATGCATTTTTTTTATTTCAATATTTCAGTAAATAAAAAAAAAATTGCGAACTTCAATGCAAGTTTTATTGAATATTCTGATTGTTTGCTCAATTTCCAAAACGGAAACAAAACCAGAATAATTCAAAGTTCCTGTAAGAATAACGTGGGCGATCTGGGGAGAATGAAGTAACGCCTACATAAAGAGGAAGAACTGTTGAAAGCTTTAAAAACAGAATGGTAGCTATAACAAGTACAACTGTTTATTTTCCGCATGCATTAACTTTAAATGGCTAGGATACTCCCAATTGAGATCAACTTTGCTGTTTACAGGTTTTTACTTCCTTAGTGAAGAAGCATTCGTCCTCTTCCTTCCACGAATTGAAACACGCTAGCTACTCTAAGCAAACTAGTTGATGTAAAATAGCTGAAACTACTAGCATGTGGATAGAGATACAAATAACGTTATCAAAACTAACTAAAATTTTTAAAAAGATGTGAATTAGGAACTTCGAACTTTGGACAGAGAAATTTAATGCATAAATTTGAGGCCTGTAGCCGAAGCAAAAATTGTCCATTTGCGCGTTTTCCCTTTGTTTCTCTGTAATTTACCGCGACAATAATACAGACAAATGTCTAGAAAATTCAAAACGAGGTTTAGATATACAATTAATACAAACAAACGTCCACCGCCGACTTGTTTTAAAAAATGATTTTAATTTTTTTTGCATACGGCCCCGCTCTTATTCAAACTTTTGCAAGTGCACAGATGTAGTATACAGAGAGATGTGGCAACTGCTAACGAATATATAGCATTTTAGTAAGAATGTTAAAGGTTTGCTTTGCTTTCTAAATTAAAGAGAAATTCAAAAACATGCCAAATAAATTTGCAGTCCACTTCCCCGCTAATTAGATTTCGAACGATTTTCCAATACTCCGTTTATTCCGACCCCTTCGCTTGTTAAATTTTATTACGGATTTCGGATCTATCCCCATTTCCTGTTTATTGGGGACCCGTGCAAGGTACCCGCTAAAATAGCGTCAGAAACAGTGACAACGTCTGTTAATTCACACTTTTGAAACATTTATTGAAATACTATCAGTTTGTTTGTCATCCTAAAAAACAAAGAATGTCGTTCTTTGCATCACGTTTGACCGTACTGCCAAGTCCCAAAAAGGACGAAACATAACTAAAAATATAACACAAACAGCGATGATGAAAATTTTAAAAACATGCATTTCAAACATAACGTTTCGTATACATTTTCGAATGTATATAATCGTTACTATTTTTAAAAAGCTATTTATACTGTACAAACGTGGACCTGGAAACTGTCTAAAAATGATACATTGGGAAAGCTTAACTAATATAATAAAACTTTACACCGCTGTTTGTGTTATATTTTTAGTTGACTTACGATGGCCAAAGACCAAGAGTCTATAAGGACGAAACAGTTGTCTGCGTTTGCTGGCTTTTTCCGAGCTCCTACTTATATTTCTTCACTGTTAAATGAATTGATAACTTTAGAGCAACTTTTAGATAAATTGTCAAGCAACTTTTGCTTAATTTATCAAGTACTAGCACAATCTATAAATGCCTAATTTAATACATCACTCATTCATCATTATTTTGTTCACAGGAAGAACTGCTGACTTTAGTATTACAGACTCTGTACGAATCCCCACATATAACCCACCCCACAGGGTAGCTATACATTACTAAATTTATCCAATGCCGCACCCTATCTGGCTTGATTATATGTCTATTTCCCCCACTTTTCCTTCGCAAGAAGGATGTCATAAATTGATGTTACTGTTGTCGTGGAAACCAACTGACTGACACAAGATAAATATTCAGTTTTGAAAACTACAACAGCCTAGCTTTGTGTCTGCTAGTTTGGTTCCCAAAGTTCTTCTGGAAAAAATGTTAGATGGGATAGATTGGGTTAATTTGTTAGAAATATAGCTTGGTCGTCCGAGGGTTAAGCCACACGAACTGTAAATATATGCTACAGAGGACGCTGGATTAAAACAATTTTTGGAAGCAGATGCATGGTGTGGACATAAAACTAGGTCAGCAGCTGGATTTAAAGCATGTCAATTAATCTCAATTGATGAAATACTGATGCAATACAGAATGGTCTAGAGATTTCATACTTCTTAAAAACATTTTACAATAAGCTTGTTGTTGACTAAGATGGCTCTACTGAAGCTGTATCAAAATGGTTTAGAATAGAATGATTCAGGTGCACCTCGGTGCTCTTTTACAAAACGCAATAAATATTTTTGCATTTCCCGTATTCGAATAGATTATTACGCTTTTTTAAAGACCGCCGCGGCGCGTATATAATTGGGCGTTTTGGGACTGGGGGAATGCTGTTACGTTTCAATCCCTCCTTCCTTTATTCCTGAACTATTAAGGCTATGTTGATAAAACTTAACAGTCCAAAATATTTTCCTGAACCTTGAAAAAAATTCTAAATTGGAGTTGTATTTTTTGTAGAAGTTGTGTATTTCTTTAAGGCGGGATTTAACCTAAAAAAAAAATATGAAAAAGAGGTTTTCTTGGGGGGAGGGTGGTCCTACAAAAATTCTTATTTTTCTTTAATTGAAACCTGTTGGACTCGGTATTGCCTGTATATGTGATGACACATAAATGTTAGTCACGTGACACCTCGTATCGTTTTTCAACTTTTTTTCTGACGAGCGGTTTCAGTTGAAAACCGCCAAAATAATGCCTTTTTTTTTTTTTTTTGGCATTTTTGGGCAAATCTCGGGTGCCTGAGCTCATCATCAAGAGCTGAGAAGGCTTAAACCTTGCCAGTATCGAAGAACTGTTTATTGGCACTGTAATTATAGGAAAATAAACCAGTTTGCTTGGTTCTAGCACCGGCTGCTTGTTGTATCATGGAAAAGGGGCCCTACGAGTGTTTGCCGTAGTCCCAGCCAGCTGCATTTTGCATTTCTCTCAGTCTAGATAGCTTTCGGTGCAGAATGTTAGTTTGGTTGGAGAATTATATAAAAAGTTTTAATTTGTCGGCGCTGGTGTTTCCCTGTGCAAAATATCCTGGGCTTCCCATGATGCAACGGGGCAGATTTGTGTTCTGTGGCTGATCGACTGCATATGTCAGCAGGAAATGGATGATTTCAGCTCGGATTTTTCAGGTTTGTCAATAAAAATTCCATTTTACTGTGGACGACCAATTGTTTTATAATGTTTTCTATGCTAATGGAAAGTTGAACGAAAGTAAAATAAAAGAGTTTAGACAGCTTGTGTTTCAGGCAAAATTTGTTGTTTTTCACATTCATTATTTGAGTCC